>WNWK01000672.1:320000-342500 GCA_009830355.1 Cherax destructor
TTGTCTTGCTAGGACAAAATTCCCAATACAGTGATTGTTTGTGGCGAAGGAACCCTCAATTGTGACCTTATCTAACAAAAATATCTACTTTGATATCTATCACGGCTTTGTCACACCATAACACAATTTCCTCCCATCAATACGGCAGCTGAATGAAAGAAAATATGCAACCCAGAAATGGCCTGCTTACTAAATGGGATAATTGTTTTTATTTTGGATTCCCGGTGATATTAAAGGATTTGCATTGTGTTTACATTACATTATCTACTTTTGGAAATATATAAGGAATGCTTTGTGCCTGGAAAAAGGGGATTTTTGGAGTGAAGGTGGTATATGCGGAGGTATTCCCGGGAGGTTGGAATATTCTCTGTGGCATTGATAAGACAGGTGTATTCAGTTCACGCACGTCTGTACACTGCATACCTTGGTTCTTGCTTGCGTTCGTACATACGCTCACGCATACGTACACACCAGTATGCGTGCTTTTGTCTATATACTTTCTACAAGAGGAAAATATGCACCTCAGGTGGTATTTATGTGTGTACATAAGCTTATATACACACATGACCACAAAACAGGCTTAGATAGGTAGACACACACACATACACACACACACACACACACACACACACATAATCACACACACACACACACATACACATAATCACACACACACACACACACACATACACATACACATACACTCATACACACACAAATGATAGTGTACATACCTGTGAATCATGTTTTAAAGGTTAGTAGTCGAGGAGTCTGCTTTCCTCCAGTGTGTGTGTGTGTGTGTGTACTCACCTAGTTGTACTCACCTATTTGTGGTTGCAGGGGTCGAGTCATAGATCCTGGCCCCTGTGTGTGTATGTGTATTATATATATATATATATATATATATATATATATATATATATATATATATATATATATATATATAATATATATATATAATATATATATATATATATATATATATATATATATATATATATATATATATATATATATATATATATATATATATATATATATATATATATATATATATATATATATATATATATAAGAAGAGAGTTTAGAGGCTTGAAACTCTACTGAGAAGAGAGAGAGAGAGAGAGAGAGTGAGGTAGTCTGTACAGTGAAACAGAGCAGTTGGCACTGTGTGAGGGCGGGGCTGGCACCGTCATTTATGTGCTAGTTCATCTTAGTGCCGTTGTGATGCTAAGTTGGCTTGGGTTAAACTAGGTTAGGTTCGGTTTTTATATAGCACTGTATGTGCCTGCCACTGTAGCGGGGTGGTGACAGTGGTTACTGTATGCTGTGTGTGTGTGACCCCTCAAGGAAGGTTCCTTGATATTGGTGAGGGGCTCTTGATCTAGGGAATTGGATCTGTGCTCCGGTCCCCTGAATTAAGCCTGAATACCTTCCACATCCCCTTTCCCCCCGACAAGCGCGCGCGCGCGCGCGCGTGTGTGTGTACTCACCTAGTTGTGGTTGCAGGGGTCGAGTCAAAGCTCCTGTGTGTGTGTGTGTGTGTGTGTGAGTGTGTGTGTGTGTGTGTGTGTTTATGTGTGTGTGTGTGTGTGTGTGTGTGTGTGTGTATGTGTGTGTGTACTCACCTAATTGTACTCACCTAATTGTGGTTGCAAGGGTCGAGACTCAGCTCCTGGCCCCGCCTCTGCACTGTCCGCTACTGGGTCTCTGCTCTTCCTGCTCCATGAGCTTTATCATACCTTGTCTTAAAACTATGTATGGTTCCTGCCTCCACTATATCTTTCTCTAGTCCATTCCACTTCCTGACTACTCTGTGGCTGAAGAAATGTTTCCTGACATCCCTTTGACTCATCTGAGTCTTCAGCTTCCAGTTGTGTCCCCTTGTTTCTGTGTTCCCTCTCTGAAACAACCTGTCACTATCTACCTTGTCAATTCCCCGCAGTATTTTGTATGTCGTTATCATGTCTCCTCTGACCCTTCTTTCCTCCAGTGTTGTTAGTCCTATTTCCCTCAACCTTTCTTCATAAGACAGACCCCTGAGTTGGGGAACTAACCTTGTCGCAAACCTTTGCACTTTCTCTAGTTTCCTTACGTGCTTGACGTGCTACGTGCTTGTGTGTGTTCCCACGTCTTGGCCTTACCGAATTACACTTGTCCAGGAAGCACTCTTAACGTTAATAATAATAATAATAATAATACATAATAATAATAATAATAATAATAATAATAATAATAATAATAATAATAATAATACCATTAATAACACTCACCTTCTGACACCACTCACCTTCTGACACCACTCACCTTCTGACACCACTCACCTTCTGACACCACTCACCTTCTGACACCTTCACTCACCTTCTGACACCACTCACCTTCTGACACATTCACTCACCTTCTGACACCACTCACCTTCTGACACCACTCACCTTCTGACACCTTCACTCACCTTCTGACACCACTCACCTTCTGACACCACTCACCTTCTGACACCACTCACCTTCTGACACCTTCACTCACCTTCTGACACCTTCACTCACCTTCTGACACCTTCACTCACCTTCTGACACCTTCACTCACCTTCTGACACCTTCACTCACCTTCTGACACCTTCACTCCTTAACGGTCAACAATGGACGCTTGTTAAGTTGTGACAGATCGACCGTCACTGAAGAAACAGGATGACTGACAGGCATTCGAACCGTGGTCCTGTTAGTGGGAGGCCTTGTGTCATGGCACTACCATTGATGGTGTCATGGCACTACCATTGATGGTGTCATGACACTACCATTGATGGTGTCATGGCACTACCATTGATGGTGTCATGTCACTGCCATTGATGGTGTCATGACACTACCATTGATGGTGTCATGGTACTACCATTGATGAAGTCATGGCACTACCATTGATTTTGTCATGGCACTACCATTGATGGTGTCATGGCACTACCATTGATAGTGTCATGGCACTACCATTGATGGTGCCATGGCACTACCATTGATGGTGTCATGACACTACCATTGATGGTGTCATGACACTACCATTGATGGTGTCATGGCACTACCATTGATGGTGTCATGGCACTACCATTGATGGTGCCATGGCACTACCATTGATGGTGTCATGGCACTACCATTGATGGTGTCATGGCACTACCATTGATGGTGTCATGGCACTACCATTGATGGTGTCATGGCACTACCATTGATGGTGTCATGGCACTACCATTGATGGTGTCATGACACTACCATTGATGGTGTCATGACAGTACCATTGATGGTGTCATGACATTACCATTGATGGTGTCATGACACTACCATTGATGGTGCCATGGCACTACCATTGATGGTGTCATGACACTACCATTGATGGTGTCATGGCACTACCATTGATGGTGTCATGACATTACCATTGATGGTGTCATGACACTACCATTGATGGTGCCATGACACTACCATTGATGGTGTCTCTTAGTGTACATAATTTTAAATTTTAATATAAATGGTATGAATGATACAACAATGGTACACAATAACAACATCAGTGGTACACAATAACAACATCAGTGGTACACAATAACAACATCAGTGGTACACAATAACAACATCAGTGGTACATAGTACCTACAAGTTGATGAACAAGACACAGTGGTAACACTTGGGTGTATTACTGTAGAAACGTTACGCCTGCTTAGCAGGCGTCTTCAGTCAAAAACTGGTTTCTGGTATTCTTCTGCTTTAAGTTAAGGGACTGACTACCTTTTATCAAGGCTGAGAGACTGACCACCTTATATTAGGGTTGAAGGACTTACTATATTCTGTCAAGACTGAGGGACTGGCTATATTCTATCAAGACTGAGGGACTGGCCACCTTCTATCAAGACTGAGGGACTGGCCACCTTCTATCAAGACTGAGGGACTGACTATATTCTGTCAAGACTGAGGGACTGACTATATTCTATCAAGACCGAGGGACTGACTATATTCTATCAAGACCGAGGGACTGACTATATTCTATCAAGACTGAGGGACTGGCCACCTTCTATCAAGACTGAGGGACTGACTATATTCTATCAAGACCGAGGGACTGACTATATTCTATCAAGACCGAGGGACTGGCCACCTTCTATCAAGACTGAGGGACTGACCACCTTCTATCAAGACTGAGAGACTGACTATATTCTATCAGACTGAGGGACTGACCACCTTCTATCAGACTGAGGGACTGGCCACCTTCTATCAAGACTGAGGGACTGACTATATTCTATCAAGACTGAGGGACTGACTATATTCTATCAAGACTGAGGGACTGACCACCTTCTATCAAGACTGAGGAACTGGCCACCTTCTATCAAGACTGAGGAACTGGCCACCTTCTATCAAGACTGAGGGACTGGCCACCTTTTATCAAGACTGAGGGACTGACTATATTCTATCAAGACTGAGAGACTGACCACCTTCTATCAAAACTGAGAGACTGACCACCTTCTATCAAGACTGAGGGACTGACCACCTTCTATCAAGACTGAGGGACTGACCACCTTCTATCAAGACTGAGGGACTGACCACCTTCTATCAAGACTGAGGGACTGGCCACCTTCTATCAAGACTGAGGGACTGACCACCTTCTATCAAGACTGAGGAACTGGCCACCTTCTATCAAGACTGAGGGACTGACCACCTTCTATCAAGACTGAGGGACTGACCACCTTCTATCAAGACTGAGGGACTGACCACCTTCTATCAAGACTGAGGGACTGACCACCTTCTATCAATGCTGAGGGACTGACCACCTTCTATCAAGACTGAGGAACTGGCCACCTTCTATCAAGACTGAGGGACTGACCACCTTCTATCAATGCTGAGGGACTGACCACCTTCTATCAATGCTGAGGGACTGACCACCTTCTATCAATGCTGAGGGACTGACCACCTTCTATCAAGACTGAGGGACTGACTACCTTCTATCAATGCTGAGGGACTGACCACCTTCTATCAATGCTGAGGGACTGACCACCTTCTATCAATGCTGAGGGACTGACCACCTTCTATCAAAAGTGAGAGACTTACCACCTTAAATCATGGCTGAGGGACAGACCACCCCAGACTTCTACACTTTCCAGACTTACAATCTCTTGTATTCGACTGATGTTTTCTGCTAATGTGAAAAAAGCGACCTGAATATTGACCAGACATTACAGATACCATTTATTTTTAAAGAAAGATTACATTTAGATAGAAAATGGCAGATCTTGGCCCAGTCTTACCGTAAGTTAAGATACAATGACTATCTGCTTGAATCTGCGGTTCAAATCACAGAGTATGTGGGATTCGAACTCATGGCAGGAGAGTCCTGCCGTGGGTTCGAATCCCACCTCTTCTCTGTCTGCATTCGTGTTAATGTGAGTTCGTGGGTGAGTGTCAGTATAGTGTTGCAGATGAGGGAGACTGATTGCCTAGAATATCATCCATGTTGACACAGTTCCGTATGGATCACTAAAGTCTAAGAAATACTTGTCAGTGTTCAGTAATGACTCACGTGGAGACAGAAACACAAAAGATTAATTGATCTGTATATTTTGATCCTCTTCCGGAATCCACTTCAGCGGAAGAGGATCCCAGAAGGGAAACCCAGAAGAGGCTCCCAGAAGGGGATCGAAATATACAGACCAGTTAATCTTCTGTATTTCTGTCTCCAAGTGGGTTAATATTGAGCAGTTCTTTATACTAAACTGAGTTGATTCTGTGCTTGTAAACAGTGCTACGGATGAGGGAGACTGACTGCCTACAATAATGCCCGACCCACTGCACTTATTACTACCGAAGATAGGGATACACTGGGTAGATTAGCGGAACATTTAGCTGCCGTTTCGAGTGAATGTGCTCAATACATCGTTCCCTCACGTGAAGCCTTCTCACAAGAAGCTGCTATGATGCCTGTGGTCTCACACCTCTCCAGCCTCTCCATCATGGCGCCCTAGAGACGGGGAGAGGATTTCTACCTGCTTCCCCCTAGGCTGTACGGGCGGGTGTGACCGCCAAGGTGTTTCCACTGTGTGAAGACGTGGGCGCGGGTGTAGCCACGCCCGTGGAGGGCGAGGCTCTGATCTCCATGCATCTACACCCGGAGGCCACGTTCAATGCACGAAGTGACTGTTCCATTCTCTCACTCTCCTGGATGGGCAAAGTTCCTGACGACATGCCGGAGGTAGGTACCTTGATTGCTACATAGTTCCTAACGACATACCAGAAGTTCTGAAGGTATATCAAAGGTAAGTACCTTGATTATCAAATTTCCTGGCGACTTGCCGGGGGTAGGTACCTTGATCATCTCAGTTCCTGGCGACTTGCCGGGGGTAGGTACCTTGATTATCACAGTTCCTGGCGACTTGCCGGGGGTAGGTACCTTGATCATCTCAGTTCCTGGCGACTTGCCGGGGGTAGGTACCTTGATTATCGCATAGTGTATATAAGACACAACGTTAGTTATGACATTTTACTGTGAACACATTTCGCCCACCAGAGACTTAGTAATGTCCATGGTGAGCGAAACGTCTACACAATAAAATGCCATCAACCTCGATGTGTATTTTACACACTGAGAATAATGTAGCTGTGTACTCACCTATTTGTGATTACAGGGGTCGATTCACAGCTCCTCCTATGTGCTGCGCTACTCCCTAGTGAGCGTTCTCCTCTCCATCTATGACAGACCAGTTGATATACCTTTGACGACTTTCGAGAGTCTTTCTACTCCAGGAGCCCGACCATGGACCAGGCTCGCTGGTGCTAGCCTGATCAATCAGGCTGTTGCTGCTGGAGGTTGTGTGAGTGGCTGTGAGGTATTACTATATAGTTTGGATAGGCTGGGGATGGTTTCGCGAGGTTTGGAGGAGTTAGAATTGGTTTGAAAGGATTTGAAGAGATGAGAGTTAGTATCATCGTATCTAGATTCAGTTTGGTTAGGTTAGAGATGGTTGGGTTGGGTTGGGTTGGGTTGGGTTAGGTTGGGTTAGGTTAGGTTAGGTGAGGTGAGGTTGGGTTAGGTTAGGTTAGGTTGGGTTGGGTTAGGTTAGGTTAGAGATGGTTTGGTTAGGCTTGAATAAGTTTGGGTAAATATGGCCAGATTTAGATAAGTTAGGGATAGTCTGGATGAGTTAGGATAAGTTAGATTTGATTTAATTACTTTATGATCCTTCAGGGATAGCTTAACTAGGTTTAAATAAGTTAATATTGGTTTGACTAGATTTAGATAAGTCAGCACTGTCTTGCTTAGATGTGGATACGTTAAGTTAGGCTTGACTAAAATAGATAGATTAGGGTTAATTTCACCTAGGTTTGGATATATTAAGATAGATCTCACTGGCTTAGGGAGGAAGATAAATGATTTGTCTTAGTTTAGCTAATATAGAAGGGGCCCCGCTTATACAGCAGGTTAGGTTCCTGGCTACTGCTGTAAAGCGAAACATAGCCTTTTTTTCACTTCAAATACATATAAAAGCCTGATAACATGTTTACACTCTCATATATTAAGTCAGCAATATAACTAGGCCTTAAAAAATGCATATACAGTACACACATTACTTGCCTTAAAATATTTTCATCTTTAGCTTATAGTGAGTGGTGAATATATTTATTGTAGGAAGTCTAAATAAATGAAGAATGGGTATAAGTGAAAACCGCTCTATTAGCGAAACACTGTATAGACAAGTGCTGTAAAGTGAAGCACTGTAAATTTAAGTGTTGTGAAACGAAACGCTGTAAAGTGAAACTTTGTAAAGCTAAATACTGTAAAGCTAAGTGCGGTAAAGCGGGGCCCTCTCATATGAGAATAAATGGGCCTAAGTTTAGCAAAGGTAAGTCAGGTCTGACTAAGTTGGGATGTCTTAGTGTTGATTTAAAGTTTGCAAAGGTGATGATTGGTTAAATGCAACTTGGTCGGGAATCATCTAATTCAGAAAAAAAACTTGAGAAAGCTTACTGAAACGAATTTTCAGTTAAAGCTGTGATGGCAAGCTTATTGTCAGGTGGTGGCACTCTAGCCCTGAGTGCCGGAGAGAGAGAGAGAGTGTCAGGTACACTTTAAAAATGTTGACACGCTAGTCACTTCCATTCATCATGTCAACATGAAAAAAATGATCGACTGTCTGGACTTGTTTGTGACGTGATGAGTGACATTATTATTATTATTATTATTATTATTATTATTATTATTATTATTATTATTATTATTATTATTATTATTATTATTATTATTATTATTATTATTGTTGTTGTTGTTGTTGTTGTTGTTATTATTGTTATTACTATTATTGCTATTATTATTGTTATTATTATTGCTATTATTATTATTATTATTATTATTATTATTGTTATTATTATCATCATCACTGTTGTCATTTTTGTTAGTTAATACAAGATACTAAAATACAATACGGGAGGTCAATAGAGGTCAGCCACACAGCTGGTGACCAGCACTGGTAGTTGAGGAGTTAGGAAGAGGAGGAGGAGGAGGAGGGAAAGACAAGGGGAACAATTAGGGCATGTTGATACACCCCCCCTTCTCCTGCTGACGTCTCCCAGCTCAGGCTGACACATTTCAACACTATGTGACCCATCCTGTGTGCTGGAATTTTATATATATTTATGGTGATAGAGAGATAGTCATTTGTTTTCATAAGTGTCAGACACAGACTGTGTTGGTCGGAGGTGTTGGTCCTTTATTCCTCTGCTTGTAGGCTTGGATTTCCCTTCCAGGAGCACCTGAGTGGTTTCTTGCCCTTCCATAATGCTCGTCTCCTGGGTTCCTACACCAGCCTTGCTGTATTTATTGTGCTGGCTTTATGGTGTTTATATTGACACACACACACACACACACACACACACACACACACACACACACACACACACACACACAAGCTTATAAACGACAACCAGCACGGTTTCAGGGAAGGAAAATCCTGTGTTACAAACCTACTGGAGTTTTATGACAAGGTAACAGAAGTAAGACACGAGAGAGAGGGGTGGATAGACTGCATTTTCTTGGACTTCAAGAAGGCGTTCGACACAGTTCCTCACAAGAGGTTAATGCAAAAGCTAGAGGATCAGGCACACGTAACAGGAAAGTCACTGCAATGGGTCAGAGAATATCTGACAGGGAGGCAACAACGAGTCATGGTACGTGACGAGGTGTCAGAGTGGGCACCTGTGACGAGTGTTGTTCCACAAGGGTCAGTCCTATGACCTGTACTGTTTTTGGTATATGTGAATGACATAACGGAAGGGATAGACTCAGAAGTGTCCCTGTTTGCAGATGATGTGAAGTTAATGAGAAGAATTAAATCAGTCGAGGATCAGGCAGGACTACAAAGAGACCTGGACAGGCTACAAGCCTGGTCCAGTAACTGGCTCCTTGAATTTAACCCTGCCAAATGTAAAGTCATGAAGATCGGGAAAGGGCAAAGAAGACCGCAGACAGAGTATAGTCTAGGTGGCCAAAGACTGCAAACCTCACTCAAGGAAAAAGATCTTGGGGTGAGTATAATACCGAGCACATCTCCTGAGGCACACATCAATCAGATAATTGCTGCAGCATATGGGCGGCTGGCAAACCTAAGAATAGCGTTCCAATACCTCACTAAGGAATCATTCAAGACTCTGTACACCATATACGTCAGGCCCATACTGGAGTATGCAGCACCAGTTTGGAACCCACACCTGGTCAAGCACGTCAAGAAATTAGAGAAAGTGCAAAGGTTTGCAACAAGACTAGTCCCTGAGCTAAGGGGATTGTCCTACGAAGAAAGGTTAAGGGAAATCGGCCTGATGACACTAGAGGACAGGAGGGTTAGGGGAGACATGATAAAGACATATAAAATACTGCGAGGAATAGATAAGGTGGACAGAAACAAGATGTTCCAGAGAGGGGACACAGAAACAAGGGGTCACAATTGGAAGTTGAAGACTCCTATGAGTCAAAGGGATGTTAGGAAGTATTTCTTCAGTCATAGAGTTGTCAGGAAGTGGAATAGCCTAGAAAGCTACGTAGTGGAGGCAGGAACTATACATAGTTTTAAGACGAGGTTTGATAAAGCTCATGGAGCAGGGAGAGAGAGGACCTAGTAGCAATCAGTAAAGAGGCGGGGCCAGGAGCTATGACTCGACCCCTGCAACCACAAATAGGTGAGTACACACACACACAGTACACACATTGGAGGACAGGAGGGACATAATAACGACTTATAAAATACTAAGACGAATTGACAAAGTGGACAGGGACAGGATGTTTCAGAGATGTGACACAACAACAAGGGGTCAGAACTGGAAGTTGAAAACCCCCTGGAGGCAGGATCCATACATAGCTTTAAGAAGAGGTATGGTAAAGCTCATGGAGCAGGGAGAGAGTGGACCTAGTAGAGATCAGCGAAGAGGCGGGGCCAGTAGCTGTGACTCGACTTCTGCAACCACATATAGGTGAGTTCACACACGAACACAAAAAAAATTGCCCAGCTGAACGAAAGTAAATGATAGAAACGTGAAAAATGTACGAAAGAGACTTTGGGAAGACGAAGAGATATGGGACAGGAAGTGGAGCAACCTCGGAAATTGGAACACAGGATACAAGAAAACATGGAGAGAGAGAGAGAGAGAGAGAGAGAGAGAGAGAGAGAGAGAGAGAGAGAGAGAGAGAGAGAGAGAGAGAGAGAGAGAGAGAGAGAGAGAGAGAGAGAGAGAAACGAACATAACCAGTGTATATACACTGAGAGGTGTATATCTCTCAGAGTAAGTATATACACTAGTAGTTTACATTAATCAGTATTTTAGGTATTAAAGTATTCTTGACTGGTGGTGTACAGGTGACATGCAGCCTTAATGACCATCGTGTAGTAGATAGACTTTAAACCCCATTAACCAACCAACCAGCCTTAATGACCCTCGTGTAGTAAATAGACTTTAAACCCTATTAACCACCCAACCAGCCTTAGTGACTTTCGTGTAGTAGATAGACTTTAAACCCTATTAACCACCCAACCAGCCTTAGTGACCCTCGTGTAGTAGATAGACTTTAAACCCCATTAACCACCCAACCAGCCTTAATGACCCTCGTGTAGTAGATAGACTTTAAACCCTTTTAACCAACCAACCAACCTTAACGATTATCGTGTAGTAGATAACTTTTAAACCCAAACGACTCATATTAACCCCGAATTTATGCTAAGGGAAGACAATCCTAGAACTACGCTGGCTAGGAACTCACGTTCTAGCATCTAGTGCCGGCTGGAGGCCTGGGCAATACAGTGTGCAGATCCCAGGAGCACTTGCTCCCTCAAGACTGACGTTCCCACAGGCACCTGCGCTGATAATGCTTATCACCACCTTCTGCTGACTGTGGGGGAGGGGGAGGGGTAAGGGGGGAGGGAAATGGGGATTGTAAGAAATTAGTAGTGATGGGGAGGGAGTGGTATAGAGGTGAAGGTTGTCTTATGCTCTCTCTCTCTCTATTACTGTTACTACTATTACCATTCCTACTATTACTACTATTACCATTACTATAACTATTACTTTTACTACTGATCCACAACACTGTTAACAGAACAGTAATTAACACTAACATTATTTAAGAGTAACATTATTTATCAGCAATTATTTAGCAATAATTAACATTAATTATAATTAACAATAATTAGTATTAACATTAATTAATTAACAATAATTAACATCAATTAACGATAATTAGCATAAGTTAACGTCAGTTAATTAACAGTAATTTACAATAACAGTAATTAGAAGTAATTAATTAACAAAATAATTATCAGTAATTAATATTAATTAACATAAAGTAATAACCAAAAAGTAACATTAATTAACATAAAGTATTTAACAATAATTAATATTAATTAACATAAAGTAATTAATATTAATTAACAACAATTACTAACAGTAATTAACTCACTAAAGGGTTAATTTGTTTGGTTGCGGGGATCTGTGGGTGGTTCTGTGGGTGGTTCTGTGGGTGGTTCTGTGGGTGGTTCTGTGGGTGGTTCTGTGGGTGGTTCTGTGGGTGGTTCTGTGGGTGGTTCTGTGGGTGGTTCTGTGGGTGGTTCTGTGGGTGGTTCTGTGGGTGGTTCTGTGGGTGGTTCTATGGGTGGTTCTGTAGGTGGTTGTACTTGCTGTTCCTCCAGATTCTGGGTGTCTCCGCCTGACTCTAGCCTTGTCTCTCTTTCCTGTCCCTTGCATCTTTGTATTCCCTCTCTGTTTCTGTCATTCTGTTCTCGTTCTGTCGCGGTCTAGATACACCTTTAGCTGTGGTTCCTGCTGCAGGATTATGTTTTGCACTGTTTCTGTCCTGAAAATAAGTAATTAAGTAAGTTTATTCAGTATACACAAATACAGTTACATAGATTATCGTACATATGTGCAGAGAACCTAGGATAACCCAAAAAAGTCAGACGGAGTGGCTTATTTCCATCGGGGTTTTTTACTGGCCGATTTCTTCCTTTTGAGTATTTCCTCATTCTCTGAAAAATTATCACCTCAGTCATGTCCACCTCTCCTGTTTGTTTGATATTTTCAATCTCTTTTTTCTCTCTCCCTGTCGTCTTTCTTCATATGTCCTCCCTTCGTTCTCCTGAAGCCCGTGAATAAAAGCTAACCTCTCCCTCTCCTCCTCCCCATTGTTTTTCCCTCTGCATCTTTGGGTCCCATTTAAACAAAGCCATTGTTGCTTTTCTTATTATTTCGCAGATCTTCCGGTGGCCTGATAGCACCTCTGTAGGGGAGGCCATCCCCTTCTCTACCTACAACCCCCTCACTTACTGCTGTCCCTGTGCTCAACAGCATCCCACTTTCGTTCCTTGACATTTCCTGGTGGCCTGATAGAGCCTCTATGTAGGACTTAACTCCTTCCATTCCTTTGGTCCCTTCGTTGGATATTGGTGTACCTGCTCCTGATGCCATACCCCTTCCGTTCTTTGGCTCTATATCTTGCTTCAGCATTTTCAATTAATTTTCTAGGCTCTGTATCCTGGTTTCTGCAGCTTCGGCTCACAGCTCTCACTTCATGTTCTCTGCATCCATCCTCTCCTCTATTTTAGCGATAAGCTCACCTAGTTTCCTCTCCCACTCTTGTGTGTGTGTGTGTGTGTGTATCCTCATCTATTTGTACTCACCTATTTGTGGTTGCAAGGGTCTAATCACAGCTCCAGGCCCCGCTTCTTTGCTGGTCGCTACTAGGTTCGCTGCGTGTGTGTGTGTGTACATAATAAGAGGGGCAGGATAATTTACAAAGGTTCTGACCATAAATTTACAAACTATTGATGTGTGAGCCGAGCTTTGTGTGTGTGTGTGTTGGTGTCTTTTTACGTCCGTCTGTGTTTTTATGTATATGTCTGAGTGTGTGTGTATGTATAATCACCTAGTTGTGGTTGCAGGGGTCGACTCACAGCTCCTGGCCCCCTGTGTGTGTATGTGTGTATACATCTCCTCTAACTTCTCTCCTCCATTTGCTGCTCCTTCTCCCTCATCTGGATCTTCTTGTCTTCTTCTCCTCTTCCCCCCTCCCCCTCCTCCCTCTCCACCAGAACCGTGTTAATCAATGCAGTGCAGATATACCTGCCACCTTGTCTGCCACTGCCGCAGTCACTGACCACGAGGGAGGGGGGTAGGAGAGGAAGGAGCAGAGTGGGGGAGGGGGAGGAGGGAGGGGTAACATTCTACCACTCAACCGTGAGGGTTTACCGAGGGAACGTTTGGTCGCCCAACCTCCTTCCCCCCCGTAGCGGTCTTCTTCAGTCGTTGTCGGAGGGGGGCAGTCTGAGGTGATCAGTCCCTCAGTCTTGACCCATCAATCACCGTGCTGATGACCCATCAATCACCGTGTTGATGACCAATCAATCACCGTGTTGATGACACATCAATCACCGTGTTGACCCATCAATCACCGTGTTGATGACACATCAATCACCGTGCTGATGACCCATCAATCACTGTGCTGATGACCAATCAATCACCGTGTTGATGACACATCAATCACCGTGTTGACCCATCAATCACCACGTTGATGGCACATCAATAACGATGACTCATCAATCACCGTGTTGATGACCCATCAATCACCGTGTTGATGACACATAAATCACCGTGTTGATGACACATCAATAACAGTGTTGATGACACATCAATCACCGTGTTAATGGCACATCAATAAAATTGCTGATGACACATCAATCACCGTGTTGATGACCCATCAATCATCGTGCTGATGACCCATCAATCACCGTGCTGATGATACATCAATCACCGTGTTGACCCATCAATTACCGCGTTGATAGCACATCAATAACGATGACTCATCAATCACCGTGTTGATGACCCATCAATCACCGTGTTGATGACACATCAATCACCGTGTTAATGACACATCAATAGCAGTATTGATGACACATCAATCACCGTGTTAATGATACATCAATAGCAGTGTTGATGACACATCAATCACCGTGTTGATGACACATCAATAACAGTGTTGATGACGCATCAATAACAGTGTCGATGACACATCAATAAGTGTTGATGATACATCAATAACAGTGTTGATGACACATCAATAAGTGTTGATGACACATCAATAACAATGTTGATGACACATCAATAACAGTGTTGATGACACATCAATCACCGTGTTGATGACCCTGGGGAAGTTTAAAGTTTAAAATAATTTAGATTTAGAGAGGAGAGAGAAAGAGAGAGAGAGAGAGAAGAGAGAGAGAAAAGAGGAGAGAGAGAGAGGAGAGAGAGGAGAGAGAGAGAGAGAGAGAGGAAAGGGGAAATTGAGTGAGGTCAGTGAGGAAGACTGAGGGGAAAGGGAAGACAGGTAATGACGGGAGGATGAAGGAGAGAGAGAAAAAGAAAGAAGTGAAGGAGGGAGAGAAAAATTGAGTAATCTTCTCTATATTTTCTTCTTCTTCTTCTTCTTCCTTCTTCTTCTTATTATTATTATTATTATTATTATTATTATTATTATTATTATTATTATTATTATTATTATTATTATTATTATTATTATTATTATTATTATTATTATTATTATTATTTTATTATTATTATTAATATTATAATTTTATTATTAATATTATTATTATTATTATTATTATTATTATTATTATTATTATTATTATTATTATTATTATTATTATTATTATTATTATTATTATTATTATTATTATTATTATTATTATTATTATTATTATTATTATTATTATTATTATTATTATATCTTATATTCTATCCTCTCTATTTTGCATTTGTTCTCTTTCGTGTCCACTTTCTTCCTTCTCTCTCTCTCTCTCTCTCTCTCTCTCTCTCTCTCTCTCTCTCTCTCTCTCTCTCTCTCTCTCTCTCTCTCTCTCTCTCTCTCTTCTACACTGATCTAAGTTGACACACATCAACTGCTGTCAACTGTTGCCATGACAACGTCTCCCCTTGTATAAGCAGGTCACCCCCTCCCCTCCCCCTCTCCCCTCACTTCCTCCAGTAAGGGTTAAAATGGTTTGGCGTAACAGAATTAATTACCATCTGTCACTCAGCTGGTTTCTGGCAACACGGTGGTGGTGGTAGTGGTGGTAGTTGCAGTGGTGGTAGTGGTGGTTGTAGTGGTGGTAGCTGCAGTGGTGGTAGTGGTGGTTGTAGTGGTGGTAGTTGCAGTGGTGGTAGTAGTAGTGGTGGTATTAGTGGTATTAGTTGTATTAGTGGTAGTGGTTGTATTAGTGGTGGTATTAGTGGTGGTATTAGTGGTGGTATTAGTGGTGGTATTAGTGGTGGTATTAGTGGTGATATTAGTGGTGGTAGTGGTGGTTGTGGTGGTAGTAGTGATAGTGATGGTATTAGTGGTAATAGTAGTGGTGGTATTAGTGGTGGTGGTAGTAGTGGAATTAGTGGTAGTAGTGGTGGTAGTAGTGGTGGTAGTAGTAGTGGTATTAGTGGTGGTAGTGGTGGTAGTAGTGGTGGTAGTAGTGGTGGTGGTGGTGGTAGTGTTGGTATTAGTGGTAGTAGTGGTGGTGTTAGTGGTAGTAGTGGTGGTGGTAGTGGTGGTATTAGTGGTAGTAGTGGTGGTGGTAGTGGTGGTATTAGTGGTAGTTATGGTGGTGGTAGTAGTGGTATTAGTGGTAGTTATGGTGGTAGTATCAGTGGTGGTAGTAGAGGTAGTGGTGGTATTAGTGGCGGTAGTGGTGGTGTAGGTAATGACTGTGGTAGTGGTGTTAGTTGTCACCAGGATTAAGAAAAGTCATCCCTGAATCCAACCATCCCAGCCTCCTCTATCTCCTATCAGGAGCGGTGACTCGACCCCCACAACTAAACAGACCAAGCACAGCCTAACCACTGAACTACCACCAATTACCCCGTGATTAGGGATGGCACAAGCGAGACAGCATCACCCTGCTGATGAATGACCATCCCATCCCTCATTAATTCATCGCGAGATGTCAAAATTGTCAAAGATTTTGACTAATAGTCAAAATTCTAATAAAAATGGTGAGTTACATCCCGGATCTTGTTGTGACTGGGCCAGCCAGTGTGGCCAGAACCCAGGTGACTAATATCTCTCTTGTTTTATATAAATTATGCGATGAGAGTTATATTGTGGGATTATATTTCACGAGTGTGTTATGGGGTTGGTGTATGGGGAGTGGGGTATGTAGAGGGATGGGTGAGATGGGGACCTTTGTGGTGGTTAATGAGGGTGTAATGACGAGGGTGTCTGGTACATATAGCAGCGTTGACTGTAAGTAATGAGTGAATTTCTCTCTCTCTCTCTTATATATATATATATATATATATATATATATATATATATATATATATATATATATATATATATATATATATATATATATATATATATATATATATATACATATATGCACCATTTAAATGTGTTGTTGCAAAAATCTCATCTACAGTTGCAATATTTTCATTCACATCATGAACATTCACACTTCACTGGCTCTTAGCATACATCATTCCTTCTGTTAGTGTCACTATCTGGGACGACATTCTCGTCATTCCCACCAGATATACTGCCACTCCCAGCATTAATTTTACCACCATCTTCACACCGTCTCTTGCTCCAGCATCAACTGGAATGTCCTGTTCCAGTAACTGGAATGTCCTGTTCCAGTAACTGG
Source organism: Cherax destructor (assembly GCA_009830355.1). Taxonomy (NCBI): domain Eukaryota; kingdom Metazoa; phylum Arthropoda; class Malacostraca; order Decapoda; family Parastacidae; genus Cherax; species Cherax destructor. The sequence continues at coordinate 337,186 of WNWK01000672.1, forward strand.
AATGTCCTGTTCCAGTAGCTGGAATATCCTGTTCCAGTAATTGGAATGTTCTGTTCCAGTAACTGGAATATCCTGTTCCAGTAATTGGAATGTTCTGTTCCAGTAACTGGAATGTCCTGTTCCAGTAACTGGAATGTCCTGTTCCAGTAACTGGAATGTGCTGTTCCAGTAACTGGAATGTCCTGTTCCAGTAACTGGAATGTCCTGTTCCAGTAACTGGAATGTCCTGTTCCAGTAACTGGAATGTCCTGTTCCAATAACTGGAATGTCCTGTTCCAGTAACTGGAATTCTTGAACAACATTCGCATCTCTCCTTCACTCTACCCATCATTATCGCCCTTCCCGCTGTTTTCTTACTCTCCTTATCTCCCTCCTCCTCACCCTTCCCTCCCTCTTCGCCCTCCCTCCTTTCTTCCCCCTCCCTCCTTCTAGCCGGGAATTATCACTACACTGGTGATGTGTAGCAGCTGACAGCTATGTAATAGAGTGCTGGGTGATGGGAAGGGGAGGAGAGGGGAAGGAAAGGGAGAAGAGAGCAGAGAGGGGAAGGAAAGTGGAAGAGGGAGGGTAAAGTGAGGGGGGGAGATAGGATCATACGTCATATACGTCATTTTACTTCAAGTCTCCCCTTCCCCAGGATGCCACCCACAACAGTCAACTAACTAGATAGAACAGCCGATAGATCTTTATCTTGAAAAAAATAATAGACGATAGTTCTTAATCTAGATGCAAGTAATACACGATAGTCCTTAATCTAGATAGAATAGAATATGCCATAGTACTTAATCTAGATAGAAGTAATAGACGATAGTTCTAAATCTAGATAGCAGAAATAGACAATAGCCCTTAATCTAGATAACAGTAGAAAGCTCTTCTCAGTAGATAGCCTCAGTGTGGACTACCAAGTACTCAGTTATGTCTTTACCATGTACTCTCATGTACTCCCCTGCACTTTCACGTACTCCCATGTACTGCCATGTGCTCTAATGTACTCCCCTGCACTTTCATGTACTCCCATGTGATCTCATGTACTCTCGTGCCCTTTCATGTACTCCAAGACTAAGATCAGTGTCTGTGTATCTACCAGGACGAGGGATGGAAGTTGAACCGTGTCCACTACTACCAGGAGGGATGGTTGGCCACTGGTAATGCTCGTGGTATTGTGGGAGTGACCTACACTACCTCACACTCCAAGAAGCCCTCAGAACTACCCTCAAGGACCAACTACAACCTCAGAGGTCACAGAGCTGAGGTAAGTCTCTTTCTACCTGGAGGGGGTTCCGGGGGTCAACGCCCCCGCGGCCCGGTCCGTGACCAGGCTCCGTGGTGGATCAGGGCCTGATCAACCAGGCTGTTACTGCTGGCCGCACGTAAACCAACGTGTGAACCACAGCCCGGATGGTCAGGTACTGACTTTAGGTGCCTGTACAGCCAGGGGTCTATTGGTAATCCCCCTTATGTATGCCGGGAGACAGTTGAGCAGTCTTGGGCCCCTGCCACTTATTGTGTTGTCTCTTAGTGTACTCACAACACTCTTGCTTTTCATTGGAGGGTCTGTTGCACTGTCTGTCGAGTCCTTTGCTTTCGTAAGGAGTGATTTCTGTGTGCAAATCTGGGAGCAGACCTAGGATTTTCCAGGTGTAGATTATGATGTATCTTTCTCGCTTGTGTTCTAGGGAGTACAGGTCAAGGGACTTCATACGGTGGCAGTAATTGAGGTGCTGGGTTGTGGTTATATGTGCAGTGAAATTTCATTGTAGGTCTTGTGAATGACGTGTAAACGGTCCTGGACCATTGATTCTTGAGAGAGAGAAAGATGGTACCTGCGGTACAGACAGTCTGTGACGCAGGAAATAGACTGTTTTGCGTCAGTTACCTCTCCCCCTCCCTCTCAGTTTATTGAGTGTGTCTTGATTGGCTGTTTCATTCTCACTCTCTCTCTCTCTCTCTCTCTCTCTCTCTCTCTCTCTCTCTCTCTCTCTCTCTCTCTCTCTCTCTCTCTCCCTACTCCCTCCCTACTCACGCCCTCCCTCTCTATTCCATTCTCATTATTCCCTCTTTGGTCATGGCTGATCTTTCATCTGTTCCAGCTCTCTCTCTCTCTCTCTTCTCTCTCTCTCTCTATCTCTTTCTCTCTCATTATTATTAATTATTATTATTATTATTATTATTATTATTATTATTATTATTATTATTTACAATTTCATTTCATTTTTATGGGAGTGTTCATGTCAGAGGATCTCACCTTCAAGGACCATAACAATGTAGCAATTGCATCTGCTCGAAAAATGACAGGATGGATAATGAGAACCTTCAAAACCAGGGATGCCAAGCCCATGTTGACACTTTACAGATCGCTTGTTCTATCTAGGCTGGAATATTGCTGCACACTAACTGCACCTTTCAAGGCGGGTGAAATTGCTGACCTTGAAAATGTGCAGAGAACCTTCACGGCACGCATAAGTGCGATAAACCACCTCAACTACTGGGAACGCTTGAAGTTCCTAAACCTGTACTCTCTAGAACGCAGGCGGGAGAGATACATTATTATATACACATGGAAAATTCTCGAGGGCTTAGTACCAAACTTGCACACAAAAATCACTCCCTACGAAAGCAAAAGACTCGGCAGGCGATGTAACATTCCCCCAATGAAGAGCAGGGGTGCCACTAGCACGTTGAGGGACAACACAATAAGTGTGAGGGGCCCAAGATTGTTCAACTGCCTCCCAGCATACATCAGGGGGATTACCAACAAGCCCCTGGCTGTCTTCAAGCAGGCACTGGACAGGCACCTCAAGTCGGTACCTGATCAGCCGGGCTGTGGTTCGTACGTTGGACTGCGTGCGGCCAGCAGTAACAGCCTGGTTGATCAGGCTCTGGTCCAACAAGAGGCCTGGTCACGGACCGGGCCGCGGGGGCGTTGACCCCTGGAATTCTCTCCAGGTAGACTCCAGGTAGATATATGAAGATACATATATAGATAAATATTAAGGTAGATAGGGAGAGAGAGAGAGAGAGAGAGAGAGAGAGAGAGAGAGAGAGAGAGAGAGAGAGAGAGAGAGAGAGAGAGATTAAAAACACCCATTAATTGGTTCAGATGGAAATCAACCATACGGTTGACTGGGATGGTAATTGCTCCCTGGTGGTTACTGGTGATTAGGTGATTAGATGAGTGGGTAATTAGGTGATGGATGACTCAGGAGGTCTGTCTCTATTTGCCCCTCAGATGTGCTCACCGTTCAGCGAGGGAACATTGTGTGTTCTCTCTCCCAAGCACTGTTTCTGCCTACAAAGTCACTCAGAACACAATACCATCTTCCACAAATACCGTAACAAGTCATAACCCTCCCACAATTTTTCGATGAAACTTTCGTGGGACGCTTTCGATCCTTCTCGGACCATTATCCGATTAAATATTAACAGAAATAAAGTGCCTTCCTAAACTGAAGGATTTCCAGATTTCAAAGGAGTCTCAAAAAGCTAATTGCTGGTGATTTTAATTGAAAAATCTCTCGAGTGTTTAATATTCAGAGCCTCGTTTAGAACCGACGTTTTAATTACTCTTTTATAATTGTTTTTTACAGACTTTGTTGACTAAAGTGAGAGAATCAAAGCGAAAAGGAGAGAAAAACGTGATTCACTTGTGTTTACATGTTGCTCTGGAAGCTGATTGGTGGAGAATGTTTGTGTTCGTCTCCTAAATGGGACGGAAGCTTAACTCTGATTGGCTCTACCTATTCTGGCAGCTGACAAATGAAGAATGTTTATGTTCGTCTCCTAAATAGAATGAAAGCTTAGTTCTGATTGGCTCTAACTACTCGGGAAACTGATTGGTGGACAATGTTTGTGTTCATCTCCTAAGAGGGATGGAACCTACGTTTTTATTGGCTCTCTAGGTACTCTGGAAGCTTATTGGTGTTAGACTTATACATGTGTATATATATATATATATATATATATATATATATATATATATATATATATATATATATATATATATATATATATATATAAACTGCAATTAGAGAGCGTATAATCAAACACTTACAGGAAAGAAGATCTTGAATCCTCTCTCGGGAGTTTGTAATCCTCTTCTTAGGGATTTAATGATGGTGTTGGAGGAGGGATTAAGGCAGAAGGGAGATTATTGCTTTCCCAGATTTTTGGCTTGAGATTTTTTGTGTTTGTGTAGATGCCGGGGTGGATTTATATCAGAGTTGGTGGATCAATGTCAGAGTTGTTGGATCAGTGTCAGAGTTGGTGGATCAATGTCAGAGTTGGTTGATCAGTGTCAGAGTTGGTGAATCAATGTCAGACTTGGTGGATCAGTGTCAGACTTGATGGATCAATGTCAGACTTGGTGGATCAGTGTCAGAGTTGGTGGATAAGTGTCAGAGTTGGTTTATCAATGCCAGACTTGGTGGATCAGTGTCAGACTTGGTGGATCAGTGTCAGACTTGGTGGATCAGTGTCAGACTTGGTGGATCAGTGTCAGACTTGGTGGATCAATGTCAGACTTGGTGGATCAATGTCAGAGTTGGTGGATCAGTATCAGACTTGGTGAATCAGTGTCAGACTTGGTGGATCAATGTCAGACTTGGGGGATCAGTGTCAGACTTGGTGGATCAATGTCAGACTTGGTGGATCAGTGTTAGACTTGGTGGATCAGTGTCAGAGTTGGTGGATCAGTGTCAGTGTTGGTTTATCAATGCCAGACTTGGTGGATCAGTGTCAGACTTGGTGGATCAGTGTCAGACTTGGTGGATCAGTGTCAGACTTGGTGGATCAATGTCAGACTTGGTGGATCAATGTCAGAGTTGGTGGATCAGTATCAGACTTGGTGTATCAATGTCAGACTTGGGGGATCAGTGTCAGACTTGGTGGATCAGTGTCAGAGTTGGTGGATCAATGTCAGACTTGGTGGATCAGTGTTAGACTTGGTGGATCAGTGTCAGAGTTGGTGGATCAGTGTCAGTGTTGGTGAATCAATGTCAGACTTGGTGGATCAATGTCAGACTTGGGGGATCAGTGTCAGACTTGGTGGATCAGTGTCAGAGTTGGTGTATCAATGTCAGACTTGGTGGATCAGTGTCAGACTTGGTGGATCAGTGTCAGTGTTGGTGGATCAGTGTCAGAGTTGGTGTATCAATGTCAGAGTTGGTGGATCAGTGTCAGACTTGGTGAATCAGTGTCAGACTTTGTGGATCAGTGTCAGAGTTGGTGGATCAGTGTCAGAGTTGGTGGATCAGTGTCAGAGTTGGTGGATCAGTGTCAGACTTGGTGAACCAGTGTCAGACTTGGGGGATCAGTGT
>WNWK01000672.1:345000-410236 GCA_009830355.1 Cherax destructor
TACACAGTGTACAGGGTCCTGAACGATTCCTTATTAAGATGTGGGAATGCCGTTCTTAGGTTTGCTAGGCGCTCGTATGGGCAGCATTTATTTGGGTGATGTGCGCCTCAGGAGATGTGCCCGATGTTATACTCACCCCAAGATCCTATTCCTTGAGTGAGGTTTGTAGGCTCTGGCCCCCCTAGACTGTACTCAGTCTGCGGTCTTCTTTGCCCTTCTCCAATCTTCATGACTTTGCACTTGCTGGGGTTGAACTCCATAAGCCAGTTTCTGGACCAGGCTTGCAGCCTGTCCAGATCCCTTTGTAGTTCTGCCTGGTCCTCGTCCGACTGAATTTTTCTCATCAATTTCACATTATCTGCAAACAGGGACATTTCTGAGTCTATTCCTTCCGCCATGTCGTTCACAAATACCAGAAACAGCACTGGTCCCAGGACTGACCCCTGTGGAACCCCACTCGTCACCGGCGCCCACACTGATACCTCGCCACGTACCATGACTCGCTGTTGTCTTCCTGACAGGTATTCCCTGATCCATTGTAGTGCCTTCCCTGTTATCCCTGCCTGGTCCTCCAGCTTCTGCACTAATCTCTTGTGTGGAACTGTGTCAAAAGCCTTCTTACAGTCCAAGAAAATGCAGTCTACCCACCCCTCTCTCTCTTGTCTTACTGCTGTCACCCTGTCGTAGAACTCCAGTAGGTTTGTGACACAAGATTTCCCGTCCCTGAACCCGTGCTGGCTGTCGTTGATAAGCTCGTTCCTTTCTAGGTGCTCCACCACTCTTCTCCTGATAATCCTTTCCATGACTGCATACTATACATGTCAGTGACTCTGTGTGTGTGTGTGTGTGTGTGTGTATGGGTAGGGTCAAGGCCTCGTTCACATCCCCCAGGATACTACCTCCTTCATCTCTCTCTATCTCTCTCTCACTTCCTCTCTCCTTCACTCGGGTTATTTTTAACATAAATTAAACTATAATATTAAGTGAGTTACCATAGACTCTAAAGCATAAGAAATTATCGTACGTGGCAGGATTTTCACGAACTTCACAAGATGTGAACAAAATTTTCACGAACACACGAACTTCTCAATGACATGAACAGGATTTTCCCTGGCTTCAAAAGGGCTTTTAACCAGCTTTTCCTGAGCGTCAGGAGATCAACAAACAGAGGCAGCATCTGCTAGATATTTCTCATGGGTGAGAATATTTATATTTTCTCACCTTTCTCACCCAAATACTCCTCATTTACTTTCGTTAAAGATCGTTTATCATCGTCAGGAGTGAGAGTGATTAATGTTTTACCGCTAATAACTTAGAGATTAAAAAGTCGTTATTGAAATGTGAAGTAATCCAGTTGAAAGTCCATTAGAGTTGATGGGGAGGGTTGAAGGGGGTTGAAGGGGGGTGGAAAGGAGGGGAAGGGGGAGGATATGGGGAGCGGAGGAGAGGGGGAAGGGATGGAATGGGTGAGTGAGTAAAGTTTTAAATTGTATTACTTGGTGGGATCTGGGAAGTTAGTGTGTGTGTGTGTGTGTGTGTGTGTGTGTGTGTGTGTGTGTGTGTGTGTGTGTGTCTGTGCTTATATGTGTGTGTGTACACGTATGTAATCACCTATTTATCTTTGCGGGGGGTCGAGTCATGACTCCTGGTTCCGCCTCTATCTACCATCAACCACTTTTAAACAATAATCCTAACTTCTTGAAGCCTGCCATACCTAGACCTGAAGCCACTGACATAATCTATTTACCCTACCTCTGGCATCTCTTTGCACCTAACCATCCTGGGTTTCAAGAGTCATTCTAACCATTTTGGGTTTTAAGAGTCACTTACTTGACTCTTTGAGGTAAATTAACCACTTTAAGTGGAGTGCTTTAATTATAGTGAAGTACACTTGGAGCTAATGGCGCTCTTGATGTTCTTGGAGGGACTCTTAGAACTCTTGGTGCTCTTAGAACTCTTGGGGCTCTTAGAACTCTTAGAGCTCTTGGAGCTCCTGGCGCTGTAGGGGATCTTGGAACTTTTGGAACTCTTGGGGCTCTTGAAGCTCTTGAGGCTCTTGGAGCTCTTAAGACTCGTGGAGCTCCTGGGACTCTTGGAGCTCCTAGGACTCTTGGAGCTCCTAGGACTCTGGGAGCTCCTTGGAGCTTTAAGGGCTCTTGGAGCTCTTGGAAATATTCTAAGAGTTCGCTCACTCATAACAAATATACACTCAAATATTACAGAAACACGCGAATTCTTCTTTAACATTTAGAGAGATTCATTTCCGTCTAGCAGTGGCAACTGTGCGACCAGAAGGCTCCCACCAGAGTGAACCAATCACTAACGAGCAGACAGTTGGCCAGCCAATAGCGTTTCAGCATCGCTGACCATCAGGGACCAATACACAGCTTTTCCGCTGTAAGGAGAATTGAGACTTTCTAGCCACTCAGCGATTACTTCTGTTTTTCTTTTGGCATCAGCCAATCAGAAATACAGACCTTTCCTGCGTCAAGAAGGTCTGAGCCGTGTCAGCCAATCAGAAATACACACCTTTCCCGCGTAAAGAAGGCCTGAGCCGTGTCAGCCAATCAGCGACGAATATAAACTTTCCCGCTTAAAGACCTGAGTCGTGTCAGCCAATCAGCAACGTGCGCGCATTTTCTCCTGCCCAAAAAATACTGAACTTTCTCCGGAGAGGAAGTTGGAGAAAAATAACCGAAAAAGAGTTGGATTTTGGCCATTGTTGTGGTTTACAGCGGCACCTCGGCCGCTGCAGGCGGCCATGATGGCCCCTGATTACATTGTCATGTCCGAAATGGCGCTATTAGTGGCGCAGAATGAGGACATAAGACGAAATCCAAAGACCATTTTGAGCTTCAGTCGTCTCTTGTTGTTCTAATTGAGACGAGGCAGTTACCATTACTACTGCAACCACTATCCTGGTACACCCTGTCACCACAACCACTCTCCTGATACACCCTGCCACCACAACCACTATCCTGATACACCCTGCCACCACACCCACTATCCTGGTACACCCTGCCACAACAACCACTATCCTGGTACACTCTGCCACCACCAACACTATCCTGGTACACCCTGCCACCACAACCACTATTCTGGTACACTCTGCCACCACAACCACTATCCTGGTACACCCTGCCACCACACCCACTATCCTGGTACACCCTGCCACCACAACCACTATCCTGGTACACCCTGCCACCACACCCACTATCCTGGTACACCCTGCCACCACAACCACTATTCTGGTACACCCTGCCACCACAACCACTATCCTGGTACTCCCTGCCACCACAACCACTATCCTGGTACACTCTGCCACCACAACCACTATTCTGGTACACTCTGCCACCACACCACTATCCTGGTACACCCTGCCACCACAACCACTATTCTGGTACACTCTGCCACCACACCACTATCCTGGTACACTCTGCCACCACACCACTATCCTGGTACACCCTGCCACCACAACCACTATCCTGGTACACTCTGCTACCACAACCACTATTCTGGTACACCCTGCCACCACAACCACTATCCTGACTGGTACACTTTACCACCACCAACAACAATAACCATCGTACTACCACAGCAACAGCAGATATCAGTAGCAACATACAACAGCAGACAGCAGTAGCAACATGCAACAGCAGTAACAACATACAACAACAGCAACAGCAGACACAAGTAACAGCAGACAGAAACAGCAATAGCAGTAGTAACAGACTGCAGTAGCAACAGACAGCAGCAGACAACAGTAGCAGCAGACAACAGTAGCAGCAGACAACAGTAACAGCAGACAAGAGTAGCAGCAGACAGCAGCAAACAACAGTAGCAGCAGACAGCAGTAGCACCAGACAACAGTAGCAGGAGACAACGGTAACAGCAGACAACAGCAGCAGCAGACAACGGTAACAGCAGACAACAGTAGCAGCAGACAACAGTAGCAGCAGACAACAGTAGCAGCAGCAGACAGCAGTAGCAGCAGACAACTGTAGCAGCAGACAACAGTAGCAGCAGCAGACAGCAGTAGCACCAGACAACAGTAGCAGCAGACAGCAGTAGCAGCAGACAACAGTAACAGCAGACAAGAGTAGCAGCAGACAGCAGCAAACAACAGTAGCAGCAGACAGCAGTAGCACCAGACAACAGTAGCAGGAGACAACGGTAACAGCAGACAACAGTAGCAGCAGACAACAGTAGCAGCAGACAACAGTAGCAGCAGCAGACAGCAGTAGCAGCAGACAACAGTAGCAGCAGACAACAGTAGCAGCAGCAGACAGCAGTAGCAGCAGACAACAGTAGCAGCAGACAACAGTAGCAGCAGCAGACAGCAGTAGCAGCAGACAACAGTAGCAGCAGACAGCAGTAGCAGCAGACAACAGTAGCAGTAGCAGACAGCAGTAGCAGCAGACAACAGCAGCAGCAGCAGACAGCAGCAGACAACAGTAGCAGCAGACAACAGTAACATCAGACAACAGTAGCAGCAGACAGCAGCAAACAACAGTAGCAGCAGACAGCAGTAGCACCAGAAAACAGTAGCAGGAGACAACGGTAACAGCAGACAACAGCAGTAGCAGACAACAGTAACAGCAGACAACAGTATCAGCAGACAACAGTAGCAGCAGACAACAGCAGCAGCAGACAACAGCAGCAGCAGCAGACTGCAGCAGACAGCAGCAGATAGCAACATATACAGAGGTTATACGTAATGATCTTCGAGTATATCACACAGAGAGTATTGATCCCTCAGTGCTTACCGTGTATATACGCTGCCAGGAGAGGAAGAGGAGGCAGAACGAAGAGAAGATGATAGATAGAAAGAGGGGAGAGAAAAAAAACGAAAGAGAGGTCACTGAAGACGTAGAGAAAAAATACTTTCAGACAGAAGGAAAATAAAGAGAGAGAGAGAGAGAGAGAGAGAGAGAGAGAGAGAGAGAGAGAGAGAGAGGAGAGGGAGAGTAGAAGAAGAAACAATGAGGGGAAGCAGGAAGTAACTAGAGGGTGTTTACACCAGAAAACACTCTACGTACAGTTGAATTAAACCCCCGCTGGTTATTTAGGCTGACACAACCCAGTGACCCATGACCATCTGGAATTATGTTAACTGTCTTAAGACAAGGTAGAATAAAGCTGTGTTACTGGTGTATTAAGTTAATGTGTTGTAGTTGTAGTTGTGGTTGTAGTTGTGGTTGTAGTTGTAGTTGTTGTGGTTGTAGTTGTTGTTGTGGTTGTAGTTGTTGTTGTGGTTGTAGTAGTTATTGTGGTTGTAGTTGTGGTTGTAGTTGTGGTTGTAGTTGTTGTGGTTGTAGTTGTTGTTGTGGTTCTAGTTGTTGTTGTAGTTGTAGTTGTTGTTGTGGTTGTAGTAGTTGTTGTTGTAGTAATTGTTGTTGTGGTTGTAGTTGTTGTTGTGGTTGTAGTTGTTGTTGAGGTTGTAGTTGTTGTTGTGGTTGTAGTTGTTGTTGTGGTTGTAGTAGTTGTTGTGGTTGTTGTAGTAGTTGTTGTTGTGGTTGAAGTAGTTGTTGTAACTGTTGTTGTTGTTGTTGTTGTAACTGTTGTTGTTGTAACTGTTGTTGTTGTTGTAACTGTTTTTGTTGTAACTGTTGTTGTTATTGTTGTAACTCCCCTATACCTTCCCCTACACTTTTCCTACACCATCCCCTACATCCTCCCTATACCTTCCCCTACACCTTTCCTACACCCTCCCCTATACCTTCCCCTACACCTTTCCTACCCCTTTCCTACACCCTCCCCTATACCCACTCTACACCTTCCCCTACACTCTCCCCTACACTCTCCCCTACACCCTCCCTTACACTTTCCCCTACACCCTTCCCTACACCCTCCCGTACACCTTCCCCAACACCCTCCCCTTCACCCTTCCCTACACTCTCCCCTACACCTTCCCATACACTCTCCCCTACATCCTCCCTTACACCTTACCTTACACCCTCCCTTACACTCTCCCCTACACTCTCCCCTACACCCTCCCTTACACTCTCCCCTCTACCCTCCTCTACACTCTCCCCATCATACCAAGTACTGAAGGGTAGGGGTATGAGGTACCAGGTGAGACACCCCCCTCCTACCCTTCCCTCCCGAGGTATTGATCGACAGGTCTCCCATCCCCTCTACCACCCCACTGCCTCTCTATCACCCCTTTCTCCCCTCCCCTCCCCTCGCATATACTCCCCTTAACCCCCTACCATAGCTGAAACGTAGCGTAGTAAATATATTAATATCGATATTATCCTTTCCGTGTTTATGTTTTTGTTATGATCTTCACTTGTTTAAAGATCTTATTTCGTTTATTCTCTTGTTTCGACTTTGTTTTCCTCTTTCTTTAATTGTTTTGTTTTAATTTCTTTTATATATTTTTTTCTTTCGTTTATAGTTGTTATCTTCAACTGTTATTTTCTTTTGTGTATAGTTGTGATGTTCATTTGTTTTGTTTTATTTCGTTTATTGTTGTGATCTTAAATTGTTTTTTCTCTTTCGTTTATAGTTGTGATCTTCAGTTGTTTTTCTCTTTCGATTATAGGTGTGATCTTCAGTTGTTTTTCTCTTTCGTTTATAGTTGTGATCTTCAGTTGTTTTTCTCTTTCGTTTATAGTTGTGATCTTCAATTGTTTTTCTCTTTCTGACTGACCTGTATATACCTCTGACTGATCTGTATAACCTCTGACTGACCTGTATATACCTATGACTGATCTGTATGACCTCTGACTGACCTGAATGAATCTGACTAACCTACATGACCCTCTGACTGACTTGTATGACCCTCCGACTGACCTGGATGACGCTGACTAACCTACACGACCTTCTGACTCACCTGTATGACCCTCTGACTGATCTGGATGACTCTAACTAACCTACATGACCCTCTGACTGACCTGTATGACTCTCCCTGACAGGTAACGCTGGTCAAGTGGAACGAGCCCTACCAGAAGTTAGCAACCTGCGACTCTTCAGGAATCATCTTCGTCTGGATCAAGTACGAGGGACGCTGGAGCATTGAACTCATCAATGACCGTAACACCCCCGTCACGCACTTCTCCTGGAGCCATGACGGACGCATGGCACTCATCTGCTACCAGGTCAGTGCCAGAACATCAGTGACAGTGCCTCCAGGTCCTAAACACGCTGCCAACTGTGTGACAAGGCGTCAGAGTAAGTGAAACGAGGCGTGCCGCTTCCCTAGACTTTCACAGCTAAGTTCAATCACACGCTTGTGTGACACCTAGGTATCTTCATTGTCGAAACGTTTCGCCTGCTCGGCAAGGTTTCTTCAGTGAATACAGAGGTGATTTAAGTCCATTCGTAAGCATTTCATTGTTTGCCAAACGTGTATTACAAGAAATAAAATTAAGAATTTACTTATTTCCATTTTGGCTGTATATATTTCTCCATGCTACGTTGCTAGGAACAATGAATACCAGTCCAGTCACCACTGTTACCACTGGATAACATACCACTGACCATATATATATATATATATATATATATATATATATATATATATATATATGGGGTATTCATTGTTCCTTAGTGTTGGTTAGAGGAAATTACAATATGTAAAATGTTGTTTTTGGTCTGGTCCAGGATGGCTTCGTTTTGGTGGGTTCTGTGGCGGGCCAGCGGTACTGGTCCAGCATGCTGAACCTGCAGTCAACCATAACCTCGGGTGTCTTTACTCCAGACGACCAGCAGGTGAGACGGTGAGAGAGAGAGACGGAGAGAAAGAGAGTGAGAGAGAAACAGAGACAGACAGACAGACTGAGAGAGAGAGGGAGAGACAGACAGACAGACAGACAGACAGACAGAGAGAGAGAGAGAGACAGACAGACAGACAGACAGAGAGAGAGAGAGAGAGAGAGACAGACAGACAGAGTGAGGAAAAACAAAATGTTAATACACATGTTTTTTTTTTGCATGTCATTAATGTAGATTTATACATTAATCAGTAAATATTGTGGTGATCACCTGACATCTTTTAATTCTCCATTCATCGTTCTAACACCTGTGTTCATCGTTCTAACACCTGTATTCATCGTTCTAACACCTGTATTCATCGTTCTAACACCTGTATTCATCGTTCTAACACCTGTATTCATCGTTCTAACACCTCCCACTTATCATTCTAACACATGTATTCATCGTTCTAACACCTCCCACTTATCATTCTAACACCTCCCACTTATCATTCTAACACCTGCTCATCATTCTAACACCTCCCACTCATCATTCTAACACCTCCCACTCATCATTCTAACACCCGCTCATCGTTCTAACACCTCCCACTTATCATTCTAACACCTGCTCATCATTCTAACACCTCCCACTCATCATTCTAACACCTGCTCATCATTCTAACACCTCTCACCCATCATTCTAACACTTGCTCGTCATTCTAACTCCTCCCACTTATCATTTTAACACCTCCCACTCATCATTCTAACACCTGATCATCATTCTAGCACCTCTCACTCATCATTCTAACACCTGCTCATCATTGTAACACCTCCCACTCATCATTCTAACACCCGCTCATCGTTCTAACACCTCCCACTCATCATTCTAACACCCGCTCATCGTTCTAACACCTCCCACTCATCATTTTAACACCCGCTCATCGTTATAACACCTCCCACTCATCATTCTAACACCTGCTCATCATTTTACCACCTCCCACTCATCATTCTAACACCTGCTCATCATTCTAACACCTCCCATTCATCATTCTAACACCCGCTCATCGTTCTAACACCTCCCACTCATCATTCTAACACCCGCTCATCGTTCTAACACCTCCCACTCATCATTCTAACACCTGCTCATCATTCTAACACCTCCCACTCATCATTCTAACACCTCCCACTCATCATTCTAACACCTCCCACTCATCATTCTAACACCCGCTCATCGTTCTAACACCTCCCACTCATCATTATAACACCTCCCACTCATCATTCTAACACCCGCTCATCGTTCTAACACCTCCCACTCATCATTCTAACACCCGCTCATCGTTCTACCACCTCCCACTCATCATTCTAACACCTCCCACTCATCATTCTAACACCTCCCACTCATCGTTCTAACACCTCCCACTCATCGTTCTAACACCTCCCACTCATGATATCGCACTCCCCAGGTGTACTTCGGGACTACCTCTGGTATGGTGATAGTGATGGACGTTCATGGTGTGATGGTGTCACAAGTGCCACTGCTGGATGACACTGCCATCACTGACCTGGCTTGGTCATGTCCAAAGTTCAAGATGGAAGAGAACGAGGAGAATAATGCCAGGAATGGTGAGAGGGGAGAGAGGGTGGGAATGAGAGATGGAGAGAGAGAGAGAGAGAGAGAGAGAGAGAGAGAGAAAGAGAGAGAGAATAATGGAATTGAAAGAATTGAAACCATTATTGCCGTTATTATTATTATTATTATTAGTATTATTATTATTATTGTTGTTGTTGTTGTTGTTATTATTATTATTATTATTATTATTATTATTATTGTTATTGTTATTATTATTATTATTATTATTATTATTATTATTATTATTATTATTATTATTATTATTATTATTATTATTATTATTATTATTATTATTATTATTAATAATAATAATAATAATAATAATAATAATAATATTATTATTATTATTATTGTTGTTAATAATAATAATAATATTATTATTATTATTATTATTATTATTATTATTATTATTATTATTATTATTATTATTATTATTATCATTATTGTTATTATTATTATTATTATTATTATTATTATTATTATTATTATTATTATTATTACTCTGTGGTCTTCCCCAGGTGAGACCAGTCCTCTACTAGCAGTGGTCTTTCAAACCGGTCTGGTCTACTTGCTGAGGACTCATGATGACCTGACTCCTACAGTGGTCAGGACCGGACTCAGGGGAGTACAGGTGAGTCCAAATGAGTGCTGGTGAGTCCACCTGAGTACTAATGACGTACTCTATTGCGTTATAAGTCAATGACGCACTGTGTTACGCACAGAACTGAATTCAACAGCTGTCTAAGAAAGGTTGTGTTTTGGTGTGATGCTTCACCCTGTGTAGAGCTTTGTCAATTTTCACTCTATGTAGAGCTTTGTCAAGTTTCACTCTGTGTAGAGCTTTGTCAAGTTTCACCCTGTGTAGAGCTTTGTCAAGTTTCACCCTGTGTAGAGCTTTGTCAAGTTTCAATCTGTGTAGAGCTTTGTCAAGTTTCACTCTGTGTAGAGCTTTGTCAAGTTTCACCCTGTGTAGAGCTTTGTCAAGTTTCACCCTGTGTAGAGCTTTGTCAAGTTTCACCCTGTGTAGAGCTTTGTCAAGTTTCAATCTGTGTAGAGCTTTGTCAAGTTTCACTCTGTGTAGAGCTTTGTCAAGTTTCACTCTGTGTAGAGCTTTGTCAAGTTTCACTCTGTGTAGAGCTTTGTCAAGTTTCACCCTGTGTAGAGCTTTGTCAAGTCATCCTAAATATCTATGTAGAGTGAAACATGACTTGATTAAGCGCTAAAATTAATAATAATAACAATAATAACAATAATAACAATAATAATATTAAATTTACAAGGTGAGACTAAATCCTTACGGGATATATATATATATATATATATATATATATATATATATATATATATATATATATATATATATATATATATATATATATATTCTGGTGAGTCCACCTGAGTACTAATGACGTACTCTATTGCGTTATAAGTCAATGACGCACTGTGTTACGCACAGAACTGAATTCAACAGCTGTCTAAGAAAGGTTGTGTTTTGGTGTGATGCTTCACCCTGTGTAGAGCTTTGTCAATTTTCACTCTATGTAGAGCTTTGTCAAGTTTCACTCTGTGTAGAGCTTTGTCAAGTTTCACCCTGTGTAGAGCTTTGTCAAGTTTCACCCTGTGTAGAGCTTTGTCAAGTTTCACTCTGTGTAGAGCTTTGTCAAGTTTCACTCTGTGTAGAGCATATATATATATATATATATATATATATATATATATATATATATGTTATGAATGAAAAGAAGTTGGATGTCCTGGCCCTAAGCGAAACAAAGCTGAAGGGGGTAGGCGAGTTTCAGTGGGGAGAAATAAATGGGATTAAGTCAGGAGTATCTGAGAGAGTTAGAGCTAAGGAAGGGGTAGCAATAATGTTGAAGGATCAGTTATGGAAGGAAAAGAGGGAATATAAATGTGTAAATTCAAGGATTATGTGGATTAAAATAAGGGTCGGATGCGAAAAGTGGGTCATAATAAGCGTGTATGCACCTGGAGAAGAGAGGAGTGTAGAGGAGAGAGAGAGATTTTGGGAGATGTTAAGCGAATGTATAGGAACTTTTGAACCAAATGAGAGAGTAATTGTGGTAGGGGACCTAAATGCTAAAGTGGGAGAAACATGCAGAGAGGGTGTAGTAGGTAAGTTTGGGGTGCCAGGTGTAAATGATAATGGGAGCCCTTTGATTGAACTTTGTATAGAAAGGGGTTTAGTTATAGGTAATACATATTTTAAGAAAAAGAGGATAAATAAGTATACAAGATATGATGTAGGGCGTAATGACAGTAGTTTGTTGGACTATGTATTGGTAGATAAAAGACTGTTGAGTAGACTTCAGGATGTACATGTTTATAGAGGGGCTACAGATATATCAGATCACTTTTTAGTTATAGCTACAGTGGGAGTAAAAGGTAGATGGGATACAAGGAAAATAGAATCAGTAAGTAAAAGAGAGGTGAAGGTTTATAAACTAAAAGAGGAGGCAGTTAGGGTAAGATATAAACAACTATTGGAGGATAGATGGGCTAGTGAGAGTGTAGGCAATGGGGTCGAAAATGTATGGGGTAGATTTAAAAATGTAGTGTTAGAGTGTTCAGCAGAAGTTTGTGGTTACAGGCGAGTGGGTGCGGGAGGGAAGAGGAGCGATTGGTGGAATGATGATGTAAAGAGAGTAGTAAGGGAGAAAAAGTTAGCATATGAGAGGTTTTTACAAAGTAGAAGTGATGCAAGGAGGGAAGAGTATATGGAGAGAAAAGAGAGGTTAAAAGAGTGGTGAAGCAATGTAAAAGAGAGCAGATGAGAGAGTGGGTGAGATGTTATCAGCAAATTTTGTTGAAAATAAGAAAAAGTTTTGGAATGAGATTAATAAGTTGAGGAAGCCTAGAGAACAAATGGATTTGACAGTTAAAAATAGGAGAGGAGAGTTATTAAATGGAGAGTTAGAGGTATCGGGAAGATGGAGAGAATATTTTGAGGATTTGTTAAATGTTGATGAAGACAGGAAGCTGTGATTTCGTGTGTAGGGCAAGGAGGAATAACATCTTGTAGGAGTGTGGAAGAGCCAGTTGTGGGTGTAGGGAAGTTCGTGAGGCAGTGGGTAGAATGAAAGGGGGTAAGGCAGCTGGGATTGATGGGATAAAGATAGAAATGTTAAAAGCAGGTGGGGATATAATTTTGGAGTGGTTGGTGCTATTATTTAATAAATGTATGGAAGAGGGTAAGGTACCTAGGGATTGGCAGAGAGCGTGTATTGTTCCTTTGTATAAAGGCAAATGGGACAAAAGAGAGTGCAAAAATTATAGGGGAATAAGTCTGTTGAGTGTACCTGGTAAAGTGTATGGTAGAGTTATTATTGAAAGAATTAAGAGTAAAACAGAAAGCAGGATAGCAGATGAACAAGGGGGCTTTAGGAAAGGTAGGGGTGTGTAGACCAAGTGTTTACAGTGAAACATATAGGTGAACAGTATTTGGATAAGGGTAAAGATGTTTTTGTGGCATTTATGGATTTGGAAAAGGCGTATGATAGGGTAGATAGGGGGCAATGTGGCAGATGTTGCAGGTGTATGGAATAGGAGGAAGGTTACTGAAAGCAGTGAAGAGTTTTTATGAGGATAGTGAGGCTCAGGTTAGAGTGTGTAGGAGGGAAGGGACTATTTCCCAGTAAAAGTGGGCCTTAGACAAGGATGTGTGATGTCACCGTGGTTGTTCAATATATTTATAGATGGGGTTGTAAGAGAAGTGAATGCGAGGGTCTTGGCAAGAGGTGTTGGGCTAAAAGATAAAGAAGCAAATACAAAATGGGAGTTGTCACAGTTGCTTTTTGCTGATAACACTGTGCTTTTGGGAGATTCTGAAGAGAAGCTGCAGAGGTTGGTGGATGAATTTGGTAGGGTGTGTAAAAGAAGAAAATTGAAAGTGAATATAGGAAAGAGTAAGGTAATGAGGATAACAAAAGAATAGGTGACGAAAGATTGGATATCAGATTGGAGGGAGAGAGTATGGAGGAGGTGAATGTATTCAGATATTTGGGAGTGGACATGTCGGCGGATGGGTCTATGAAGGATGAGGTGAATCATAGAATTGATGAGGGGAAAAGGGTGAGTGGAGCACTTTGGAGTCTGTGGAGACAAAGAACCTTGTCCATGGAAGTAAAGAGGGGAATGTATGAGAGTATAGTTATACCAACGCTCTTATATGGGTGTGAAGCATGGGTGATGAATGTTGCAACGAGGAGAAGGCTGGAGGCAGTGGAGATGTCATGTCTGAGGTCAATGTGTGGTGTGAATATAATGCAGAGAATTCGGAGTTTGGAAATTAGGAGGAGGTGCGGGATTACCAAAACGATTGTCCAGAGAGCTGAGGAGGGGTTGTTGAGGTGGTTTGGACATGTAGAGAGAATGGAACGAGACAGAGTGACTTCGAGAGTGTATAAATCTGTAGTGGAGGGAAGGCGGGGTAGGGGTCGGCCTAGGAAAGGTTGGAGGGAGGGGGTAAAGGAAGTTTTGTGTGCGAGAGGCTTGGACTTCCAGTAAGCATGTGTGAGCGTATTTGATAGGAGTGAATGGAGGCATATGGTTTTTAATACTTGACGTGCTGTTGGAGTGTGAGCAAAGTAACATTTATGAAGGGATTCAGGGAAACCGGCAGGCCGGACTTGAGTTCTGGAGATGGGAAGTACAGTGCCGGCACTCTGAAGGAGGGGTGTTAATGTTGCAGTTTTATAACTGTAGTGTAAAGCACCCTTCTGGCAAGACAGTGATGGAGTGAATGATGATGAAAGTTTTTCTTTTTCGGGCCACCCTGCCTTGGTGGGAATCGGCCGATGTGTTAATAAAAAAAATATATATTCTGGGGACTTGGTGGTCAGATAGAGGCTGGAGTGGTTTTGTAACTTAGGTGGTCTACCACAGGTGGAGTGGACTAATTCAGGGGAAGTCCTGGCAGTAGCTGGTCACCTGCCAGAGGAAGGTTGTACAGTGGGTTCTGCCACCAGTCAACCTGTCAAGAACCTTATCAAGTTTTACACCAGGAGTGGCAGTCTGAGGTACACACATCACCTCCCTGTCTGCCAGGTGAGTGTTGTGTCTGACAGGTGAGTGTTGTTACTGCCAGGTGAGTGTTGTGTCTGTCAGGTGAGTGTTGTGTCTGCCAGGTGAGTGTTGTGTCTGTTAGGTGAGTGTTGTGTCTGCCAGGTGAGTGTTGTGTCGTCTGTTAGGTGAGTGTTGTCTGCCCGGTGAGTGTTGTGTCTGCCAGGTGAGTGTTGTTACTGTCAGGTGAGTGTTGTGTCGTCTGTTAGGTGAGTGTTGTCTGCCCGGTGAGTGTTGTGTCTGCCAGGTGAGTGTTGTGTCTGCCAGGTGAGTGTTGTGTCTGCCAGGTGAGTGTTGTTATTGCCAGGTGAGTGTTGTGTCGCCAGGTGAGTGTTGTCTGCCAGGTGAGTGTTGTGTCTGCCAGGTGAGTTTTGTGTCTGCCAGGTGAGTGTTGTGTCTGCCAGGTGAGTGTTGTGTCTGTCAGGTGAGTGTTGTGTCTGCCAGGTGAGTTTTGTGTCTGCCAGGTGAGTGTTGTGTCTGCCAGGTGAGTTTTGTGTCTGCCAGGTGAGTGTTGTGTCTGCCAGGTGAGTGTTGTGTCTGTCAGGTGAGTGTTGTGTCTGCCAGGTGAGTTTTGTGTCTGCCAGGTGAGTGTTGTGTCTGCCAGGTGAGTTTTGTGTCGTCTGTTAGGTGAGTGTTGTCTGCCCGGTGAGTTTTGTGTCTGCCAGGTGAGTGTTGTGTCTGCCAGGTGAGTGTTGTGTCTGCCAGGTGAGTGTTGTTATTGCCAGGTGAGTGTTGTGTCGCCAGGTGAGTGTTGTCTGCCAGGTGAGTGTTGTGTCTGCCAGGTGAGTTTTGTGTCTGCCAGGTGAGTGTTGTGTCTGCCAGGTGAGTGTTGTGTCTGTCAGGTGAGTGTTGTGTCTGCCAGGTGAGTTTTGTGTCTGCCAGGTGAGTGTTGTTATTGCCAGGTGAGTGTTGTGTCGCCAGGTGAGTGTTGTCTGCCAGGTGAGTGTTGTGTCTGCCAGGTGAGTTTTGTGTCTGCCAGGTGAGTGTTGTGTCTGCCAGGTGAGTGTTGTGTCTGTCAGGTGAGTGTTGTGTCTGCCAGGTGAGTTTTGTGTCTGCCAGGTGAGTGTTGTGTCTGCCAGGTGAGTGTTGTGTCTGTCAGGTGAGTGTTGTGTCTGCCAGGTGAGTGTTGTGTCTGTCAGGTGAGTGTTGTGTCTGCCAGGTGAGTGTTGTGTCTGTCAGGTGAGTGTTGTGTCTGCCAGGTGAGTGTTGTGTCCGTTAGGTGACTGTTTTGTCTGTTAGGTGACTTATTTTGTTCACTGACCCCCGTGTTCACTAATCCCGTGTTCACTAACCCCGTGTTCACTAACTCCGTGTTCAATGCCCCCCCGTGTTCACTGCCGCAGACGCCAGTGACTGCACTAACCCCGTGTTCACTGCCGCAGACGCCAGTGACTGCACTAACCCCGTGTTCACTGCCGCAGACACCAGTGACTGCACTAACCTGGGGTCACAACGACAAGCGCATATTTGTAGCCACGGGGTCGCAGCTGCACATCGGTCGCGTGTCGCGTCGAGTCGCGTCGCTCCAGCTCCTGTGTCGCCTGGTGATCAAGACGCAAGTGCCGGAGGAGGAGAAAGTGTCGCTACTGCCACTGCCCAGGAGACTGAGGGCACTGGTCACCTCTCTCTATACCCAAACTATCAGAGTAAGTACTCGCTCTATTTCAGAGTAAGTACTCGCTCTATTTCAGAGTAAGTACTCGCTCTATTTCAGAGTAAGTACTCGCTCTATTTCAGAGTAAGTACTCGCTCTATTTCAGAGTAAGTACTCGCTCTATTTCAGAGTAAGTACCCCCCTCTCATCTTTTTTCAAGGCACGAACTCTGCCAGGTCATATATTAGAGTTCTAAGACTATTTACGACTCTGTCAAGGCATAAAATAGAGTTCTAAAACTATTTAGGACTCTGTCAGGGCATAGATTAGAGTTCTGAGACTATTTTAGACTCTGTCATGGCATATGAGATTATTTAGGATTCTGCCATGGCATAGATTAAAGTTCTGCGACTATTTCGGACTCTACCAGCGTGCAGACCATATTTTTAAGACCATGATTGGACGGTCTCAATGCACAGACCAAATTATGAAGCTATTTTAATCCCATTTGTACACAAAGACCATTTTTCGGGACCGTTCCAGTCCCTACCTTAATGGACAGACCAGAGTTTTTGGGACCCTTTTCATTCCCCTGTCATTTCAAAGATTTTTACAAGAATTAAGTTTTAGAGAGTTGAGGAAGTCAATCCTGAGACATCTTAATGTTGAGTTGATGTTGAGAATGTTTGTGTACGTGTTTGTAGCAACAACAGTAGCAATAGAAACAACAACAACAGCTACAACGGCTTCAACAGTAACAGTAACACTGGGTACATGATAGCCAAGTACAAATCATACTCCCCAGGTGATGGTGACACAGTACCACCACTACCACTACAACCACCACTACCACCAGTAGGGATGGTGGGGTGGGACTACCACCCACTGCACCCCCAACACCCCCACAACACCCCCACAACACCCCCACAACACCCCCACAACACCCCCACAACACCCCCACAACACCCCCACAACACCCCCACAACACCCCACACACCCCCACAACACCCCCACAACACCCCCCACAACACCCCCACAACACCCCTCAACAACCCCCACAACACCCCACAACACCCCACAACACCCCACAACACCCCCACAACACACCCACAACACCCCACAACACCCCCACAACACCCCACAACACCCCACAACACTCCCACAACACCCCACAACACCCCACAACACCCCACAACACCCCACAACACCCCCACAACACCCCCACAACACCCCACAACACCCCACAACACCCCCACAACACCCCCACAACACCCCACAACACCCCCACAACACCCCCCCAACACCCCACAACACCCCACAACACTCCCCAACACCCCACAACACCCCACAACACCCCACAACACCCCACAACACCCCCACAACACCCCAACACAACACCCCACAACACCACAACACCCCACAACACCCCACAACACCCCACAACACCCCAACACCCCACAACACCCCCACAACACCCCACAACACCCCACAACACCTCAACACCACCCCACAACAGTGGTAGGGGTGAGAGAGGTCAGTTCATGGGTTTACAGAAAACTGGAGAGGTAAACAGTCACCATGACAACCAGGACGACCCCTCACGTGATGGGGGAAGTGAGGGGTTAATGGAGAGAGTGCGGGAGGGAGGAGGAGAGGGAGGGAGGGAGGGAGGGAGGGAGGGAGAAAGTCAAGAAATATCTGGTCTCATTTGCTCCCTCCGCCTCGATTTCTCTCTCTCTCTCTCTCTCTCTCTCTCTCTCAACCCACCCCAGAAGTAGCGACGTTTCGCCCTCTCCTGTACCACTGTTGCTGTTACTACTGCTGCCGCAATTGTTGTTACTGTTTCTGCTACTACTACTGCTGTTGTTCCCTCCCCTAGTGTACCAGACACTCCACACCATCTAACACACTCTTCCCTCCCTACAGTGCTACTGTTGTTCGCTCCCCTAGTATACCAGACACTCCACACCATCTAACACACTCTTCCCTCCCTACAGTGCTACTGTTGTTCCCTCCCCTAGTATACCAGACACTCCACACCATCTAACACACTCTTCCCACCCTACAGTGCTACTGTTGTTCCCTCCCCTAGTATACCAGACATTCCACACCATCTAACACACTCTTCCCACCCTACAGTGCTACTGTTGTTCCCTCCCCTAGTATACCAGACACTCCACACCATCTAACACACTCTTCCCTCCCTACAGTGCTACTGTTGTTCCCTCCCCTAGTGTACCAGACACTCCACACCATCTAACACACTCTTCCCACCCTACAGTGCTACTGTTGTTCCCTCCCCTAGTATACCAGACACTCCACACCATCTAACACACTCTTCCCTCCCTACAGTGCTACTGTTGTTCCCTCCCCTAGTGTACCAGACACTCCACACCATCTAACACACTCTTCCCTCCCTACAGTGCTACTGTTGTTCCCTCCCCTAGTATACCAGACACTCCACACCATCTAACACACTCTTCCCTCCCTACAGTGCTACTGTTGTTCGCTCCCCTAGTATACCAGACACTCCACACCATCTAACACACTCTTCCCTCCCTACAGTGCTACTGTTGTTCGCTCCCCTAATATACCAGACACTCCACACCATCTAACACACTCTTCCCTCCCTACAGTGCTACTGTTGTTCGCTCCCCTAATATACCAGACACTCCACACCATCTAACACACTCTTCCCTCCCTACAGTGCTACTGTTGTTCGCTCCCCTAGTGTACCAGACAGTCCACACCATCTAACACACTCTTCCCTCCCTACAGTGCTACTGTTGTTCGCTCCCCTAGTATACCAGACACTCCACACCATCTAACACACTCTTCCCTCCCTACAGTGCTACTGTTGTTCGCTCCCCTAGTATACCAGACACTCCACACCATCTAACACACTCTTCCCTCCCTACAGTGCTACTGTTGTTCGCTCCCCTAGTATACCAGACAGTCCACACAATCTAACACACTCTTCCCTCCCTACAGTGCTACTGTTGTTCGCTCCCCTAGTATACCAGACACTCCACATCATCTAACACACTCTTCCCTCCCTACAGTGCTACTGTTGTTCGCTCCCCTAGTATACCAGACAGTCCACACCATCTAACACACTCTTCCCTCCCTACAGTGCTACTGTTGTTCGCTCCCCTAGTATACCAGACAGTCCACACAATCTAACACACTCTTCCCTCCCTACAGTGCTACTGTTGTTCGCTCCCCTAGTATACCAGACACTCCACATCATCTAACACACTCTTCCCTCCCTACAGTGCTACTGTTGTTCCCTCACCTAGTATACCAGACAGTCCACACAATCTAACACACTCTTCCCTCCCTACAGTGCTACGTACCAGAGCCTCGTCAATTGAGAGAGTTCGTGTCTCGTCCTCCTGTTAACAGTCAACGTCTGCACTGTACCATGATACGTCATGACGAGGACTTAGTCCCCACACCTGGGGCCTGCTATACCCTCTATCTGGAGTACCTAGGGGGACTTGTGCCTCTCCTCAAGGGCAAGAGGACTTCTAAGATCAGACCAGAGTTTGTTATCTTCGATCCCCAAGCAGGTGAGCCAGAGGGGACTGTTGAGGTGGGGACTGTGGGAGGTATTAAGGTAGGGACTGAAGGAGATACTGAGGTGGAGACTGAAGATGTTATTGAAGTGGGGACTGAAATAGGTATTGAGGTGGAGATTAAGCCAACTAACCTAACCTAACCTAACTTAAAGGTGTTATTGAGGTGGGGACTGAAGGAAGTATTGAGGTGGGGACTGAAGATGTTATTGAAGTGGGGACTGAGGAAGTTATTGAGGTGGGGACTGAAGAAGTTAATGAGGTGGGGACTGAAAGAGTTGAAGCTCCAGGTCAGTCAGAGCTTTCTCTCTCTCTTCTCTCTCTCTCTCTCTCTCTCTCTCTCTCTCTCTCTCTCTCTCTCTCTCTCTCACTCACTCACTGTCTCTCCCACAGACGAGGCACTAAGCAAGGATGGTGGTGACCGTGGGGTTGGTGTGGGTGGCACTGCTGCCACTCTCACTAACGGACACCCAGCACTCAGTGACACTTCTGACACTGAGTACGAGGACATGTGTGCCTCTCCCAGACTCCAGAGACGACGAAAACTTAAACGAAGGTGAGACAGTAGGATCTGATCCTTCTATAGGGGGATCTGATCCTTCTATAAGAGATCTGATCCTTTTATTGGGGATCTGATCCTTTTATATGGGATTTAATCCTTTTATAGGGGATATGATCCTTTTATAGGGTATCAGATCCTTCATGAGTGTAATAATTCTACACTGCAAGGTTTCAATGTGCTATTCAAGATTTATTTTCAATGTATCTTGAAATGTTCACATTTCATTTTTTATATCATTAAATAGAAATAAAATATTAAAAAAACTGAATTTAATACCCTTATAGACAGTTCACAATTTCCTTATAAACGATCGAATCCTGTCTCTGATACCTTTTCACAGTTTTTAAAGAATTAAGTCCTTTATTATAGTGCATCCAATGCTTTATTTATATTTTTAAATGGGATTCAATCTCTTACAACTTCCATCTGTTATTTTATGGGATTTTGATCCCATTGGTAAGTGTTAAATCCCTTTGTAAAACATTTAATGTTTTGGTAAAGAATCTGATCTCTTTGTTACTTATTGTCCCTTTGTTACTTTGTTACTTATTGTCCCTTTGTTACTTTGTTACTTATTGTCAGACTGTTTTGGATTACAAAGTGTTGGATTCCCTTTAAAGGTGTTGAATCTTAAAGATAATTTATTTATTATGTCTGGTACCCGTAGTCTTATTGATTCAGACACTGTTGATTCTATCTAGAACTGAGAGTCGGTACTAATACCCGGTACTGACAGTAAGTACTGACAGCCAGTGCTGACAATCAGTACTGACAGTAAGTACTGACAGTCAGAACTGACAGTCAGGACTGACAGTCAGGACTGACAGTCAGGACTGACAGTCAGTACTGACAGTAAGTACTGACAGTAAGTACTAACAGTCAGTACTGACAGCCAGTACCGACAGTCAGTACTGACAGCCAGTGTTGACAGTAAGTACTGACAACCAGTACTGACAGCCAGTAGTGACAGCCAGTAGTGACACTCAGTAGTGACACTCAGTAGTGACACTCAGTACTGACACTCAGTAGTGACACTCAGTAGTGACACTCAGTTTGTCTTTCAGAATTCGGGAGAGACTTGAGAGTGAGACAGACGAACTAGTGTACTTAGACACCTTGCCGGAGGTAAGTGTATTGATGGGGTGTAGTTGATGGGGTGTAGTTGATGGGGTGTAATTGATGGGGTGTAGTTGAAGGGGTGTAGTTGATGGGGTGTAGTTGATGGGGTGTAGTTGCTGGGGTGTAGTTGATGAGGTGTAGTTGATGGGGTGTAGTTGATGAGGTGTAGTTGATGGGGTTTAATTGATGGGGTTTAATTGATGGGGTGTAGTTGATAGTTAACATTAATAGTGGAACATCACTACCACACTGCCACCAGTGACCCATGTCTCTCTCCACCACAGCACTACCACTGACCCATGTCTCTCTCCACCACAGCACCACCACTGACCCATGTCTCTCACCACCACAGCACCATCACTGACCCATGTCTCTCTCCACCACAGCACCACCACTGACCCATGTCTCTCTCCACCACAGCACCACCACTGACCCATGTCTCTCACCACCACAGCACCACCACTGACCCATGTCTCTCTCCACCACAGCACCACCAGTGACCCATGTCTCCCTTCACCACAGCACCACCAGTGACCCATGTCTCTCTCCACCACAGCACCACCACTGACCCATGTCTCTCTCCACCACAGCACCACCACTGACCCATGTCTCTCTTCACCACAACACCACCACTGACCCATGTCTCTCTCCACCACAGCACCACCAGTGACCCATGTCTCTCACCACCACAGCACCACCACTGACCCATGTCTCTCTCCACCACAGCACCACCAGTGACCCATGTTTCTCTCCATCACAGCACCACCACTGACCCATGTCTCTCACCACCACATCACCACCACTGACCCATCTCTCTCCACCACAGCACCACCCCTGACCCATGTCTCTCTCCACCACAGCACCACCAGTGAACCATGTCTCTCTCCACCACAGCACCACCAGTAACCCATGTCTCTCTCCACCACAGCACCACCACTGACCCATGTCTTTCTCCACCACAGCACCACCGGCTGGTGGAGGTGACCTCCAACATATGGGGCACTAAATTCAAACTCCATGGAGTGGCCTCCTCCCTCCCAGCCAACCTGGGTCAAGTAACGTACAAAACGTCTCTCCTGCACCTGCAGCCACGTCAGATGACGCTGGTCATCACTGAGCTAAGGGAGGATATACAACCCAGACCTGACCCTAACTTCAACCCTAATGTCTTCTCCGAAGACGAGGAGGAACTAGGTGAGTTAGAACAGTGTCTAGGTGAGTGACAATCGTTTAGATAAGTTAGAACAGTGTCTAGGTGAGTTAGAACAGTGAGTTAGAAGTGTCTAGATGAGTTTGAACAGTGTCAGGTGAGTCTGAATAGTGTCTAGGTGAGTCAGAAGTGTCTAGGTGAGTCAGAAGTGTCTAGGTGAGTTAGAACAGTGTCTAGGTGAGTCAGAAGTGTTTAGGTGAGTCTGAATAGTGTCTAGGTGAGTCAGAAGTGTCTAGGTGAGTCAGAAGTGTCTAGGTGAGTCAGAAGTGTCTAGGTGAGTTAGAACAGTGTATAGGTGAGTGACAAGCGTTTAGATAAGTTAGAACAGTGTCTAAGTGAGTTAGAACAGTGAGTTAGAAGTGTCTAGATGAGTTTGAACAGTGTCAGGTGAGCCTGAACAGTGTCTAGGTGAGTCAGAAGTGTCTAGGTGAGTCAGAAGTGTCTAGGTGAGTTAGAACAGTGTCTAGGTGAGTCAGAAGTGTTTAGGTGAGCCTGAACAGTGTCTAGGTGAGTCAGAAGTGTCTAGGTGAGTCAGAAGTGTCTAGGTGAGTTAGAACAGTGTCTAGGTGAGTCAGAAGTGTTTAGGTGAGTTAGAACAGTGTCTAGGTGAGTCAGAAGTGTCTAGGTGAGTTAGAACAGTGTCTAGGTGAGTCAGAAGTGTTTAGGTGAGTTAGAACAGTGTCTAGATTAATTATATTAGTGTCAAACATTGGCTGGTAAATATTTACATTAATCCAACCAACATTGTGTCCATGACTTACTAGGAACTGTGTGATCCTTACGATTTTAGCGCTCCCTTATTAATGCAATACTTTTTTAAACCAACATTATAAAAATAGAGCTATATTAAGAAGTATATACATATAATGTACAGGTCTCCACTCCTAAACATATAAACAGCCTTACCCAAAGCACATGGCTCAGCTGCCACCTTCAACTCTCTTTTTCTCAACAGGTGAGCGTCTAGCGTCACGACGTCCCCCTGACTTGACGTCTGACGTACCGCCCATCGCGCCCATGACGCCTCGTCGCACGCCCTCCTCTTATTCACGTCAGGGGCTCCACACCACCCCTTGGGAGGTGTCACCCACGCCTCCTAGGCCAATCCCCGCAGACAGCAGCGGCGTGGAGAGCAGACTGGAGGTTGGGAATGGGGTGGAGGGGGTGGTAGTAGACGCAGAGAGAGCAGCACTTCTGCAGGATCTAGAGGAACATCCGTACGTCGATTTAGCTACACCGGAGATGTTGCAGCTGAGGGAGGGTCTGAGGGCGGAGCTGAGAGGCGAGGGACATGTCCACGCTCCCTTGCACGCCCACGATGGTCATGTCTTCTCCATCATGCGTGGGTCAACGCCCTCCAGCCCCAAGCACTCCGTCAGTGCCTTCTGCTGCGATACTGGCACTATCCAGTCCCCGAAGAACATTGTTGCTCCAACGCCCACTGTCACTCGCAGCTCCACCTCGGTGTTGGAGATCCACGGCAGTGAGGTGGGAAGAGCTGGCCTCAAGACCACCTCCAATACCTCCTCTAACACCTCCTCCAACACCTCCTCCAATATCTTTTCTAACACCTCCTCCAACACCTCCTCCAACACCTCCAGAAGCACCCGGACGGAGGAGCTCCGACATGTCACCTCCGACAACGCCCTCCACCGCTTTTCCAACTATTTCTCCACCATATCCACCTCCACCACCACCACCACCAACTCCGTCACCACCAACAACATCAACAACAACTTCGTCAACAACAACAACAACGCCAACAGCATTAACAACACCACCACCGTCACCTTCCACAACAGTAGCAGTAGCAACAGTAGCAATAACGGCAGCAGCAGTAGCAGCAGCAGCGGTAACAGCACTTACCGCAGTCCCCAACATACACAGGTAAGTCCCCAACATACACAGGTAAGTCCCCAACATACACAGGTAAGTCCACAATACACACTGGTAACTCCACAATATACACTGGTAACTCCACAATATACACTGGTAACTCCACAATATACACTGGTAACTCCACAATATACACTGGTAACTCCACAATACACACTGGTAACTCCACAATATACACTGGTAACTCCACAATATACACTGGTAACTCCACAATACACACTGGTAACTCCACAATACACACTGGTAACTCCACAATACAAACTGGTAACTCCACAATACACACTGGTAACTCCACAATACACACTGGTAACTCCTCAATACACACTGGTAACTCCACAATACACACTGGTAACTCCACAATACACACTTGTTACACATTGGTAAGATGTAGAATTAGACACATGTGCAACAGTTGGGTATTTTTTATTGATGAAATGTTTCGCCCACACAGCGGGCTTCTTCAGTCAAATACACAGGCAGCAGATGTAGTAACTAAGATGGTGTAATCAGTCCCTCAACCTTTCAGAAAAATTATTTGAGGTGATCAGTCCCTCAAATTCCATTTAAGTGGACACTCTCTGGTAAATCCATTCACAACACACGCTAAATTCAGCCTCCTAAACCTCCCCATGAATTGAAAGAAAACACATCTACCATCACTTGCTCCATCCCCATTTATCCAGACAGGTGTGATCTAAATGGCTTTGAAAACTGACAGGTTGAAGACTGAGAAACTGGTGCAACATTTGGGAATTTTTACGGGCGAAACGTTGAATAAAGATTCCCCAAAACGTAGCAACGTTGCTAGAATTACCGACGATATTTTAAGTAAAGGAAACAAGCGCAGCTAATGTGACATTTCACTGGAGCTTCGTAAAGCCGCTTCAGAAACGTCGAGAGAGCTTCTGGAGGGTGAAACGTCGAGAGAGCTTCTGGAGGGTGAAACGTCGAGAGAGCTTCTGGAGGGTGAAACGTCGAGAGAGCTTCTGGAGGGAGAAACGTCGAGAGAGCTTCTGGAGGGTGAAACGTCGAGAGAGCTTCTGGAGGGTGAAACGTCGTGAGAGCTTCTGGAGGGTGAAACGTCGTGAGAGCTTCTAGAGGGTGAAACGTCGTGAGAGCTTCTGGAGGGTGAAACGTCGTGAGAGCTTCTGGAGGGTGAAACGTCGTGAGAGCTTCTGGAGGGTGAAACGTCGAGAGAGCTTCTGGAGGGTGAAACGTCGTGAGAGCTTCTGGAGGGTGAAACGTCGAGAGAGCTTCTGGAGGGTGAAACGTCGTGAGAGCTTCTGGAGGGTGAAACGTCGAGAGAGCTTCTGGAGGGTGAAACGTCGTGAGAGCTTCTGGAGGGTGAAACGTCGAGAGAGCTTCTGGAGGGTGAAACGTCGTGAGAGCTTCTGTAGGGTGAAACGTCGAGAGAGCTGCTGGAGGGTGAAACGTCGTGAGAGCTTCTGGAGGGTGAAACGTCGAGAGAGCTTCTGGAGGGTGAAACGTCGTGAGAGCTTCTGGAGGGTGAAACGTCGAGAGAGCTTCTGGAGGGTGAAACGTCGAGAGAGCTTCTGGAGGGTGAAACGTCGAGAGAGCTTCTGGAGGGTGAAACGTCGAGAGAGCTTCTGCAGGGTGAAACGGCCAGAGAGCTTCTGGAGGGTGAAACGTCCAGAGAGCTTCTGGAGGGTGAAACGTCCAGAGAGCTTCTGGAGGGTGAAACGTCGAGAGAGCTTCTGGAGGGTGAAACGTCGAGAGAGCTTCTGGAGGGTGAAACGTCGAGAGAGCTTCTGGAGGGTGAAACGTCCAGAGAGCGTCTGGAGGGTGAAACGTCGAGAGAGCTTCTGGAGGGTGAAACGTCGAGAGAGCTTCTGGAGGGTGAAACGGCCAGAGAGCTTCTGGAGGGTGAAACGTCCAGAGAGCTTCTGGAGGGTGAAACGTCCAGAGAGCTTCTGGAGGGTGAAACGTCGAGAGAGCTTCTGGAGGGTGAAACGTCGAGAGAGCTTCTGGAGGGTGAAACGTCGAGAGGGCTTCTGGAGGGTGAAACGTCGAGAGAGCTTCTGGAGGGTGAAACGTCGAGAGAGCTTCTGGAGGGTGAAACGTCGAGAGAGCTTCTGGAGGGTGAAACGTCGAGAGAGCTTCTGGAGGGTGAAACGTCGAGAGAGCTTCTGGAGGGTGAAACGTCGAGAGAGCTTCTGGAGGGTGAAACGTCGAGAGAGCTTCTGGAGGGTGAAACGTCCAGAGAGCTTCTGGAGGGTGAAACGTCGAGAGAGCTTCTGGAGGGTGAAACGTCCAGAGAGCTTCTGGAGGGTGAAACGTCCAGAGAGCTTCTGGAGGGTGAAACGTCGTGAGAGCTTCTGGAGGGTGAAACGTTGCCACGAGATAATATCGTTGCCCTTGTGTCCTTTTTATCTAGCACGTCTCATTGTTCATCCAGAAAGGTACACATATCATGACCTTGTATTGAAGCACCAGCCTGCGACCTTTCTCATCCCTCAACTCCTCTTTTTCAATGGGAAATAATTTTTTTTCCTTCTTAAGAGGGTGTAAGTTGAACCTGCCTAGCATGGGCCAGTAGGTGACTTGGACCTGCCTAGCATGGGCCAGTAAGTGACTTGAACCTGCCTAGCATGGGCCAGTAGGTGACTTGGATCTGTATAGCATGGGCCAATAGGCCTGCTGCAGTGCTCCTTCCTTCTTTATATTCCTATTCCTTGCGTTGAACGATTCATGATTTTATATATATATATATATATATATATATATATATATATATATATATATATATATATATATATATATATATATAATGATCCTAATAATCCATTTGCTCTCGTATGATCCAGATCTATACTTTATGTCGAAGTGTTTTGTTTACATTGATTCTAAACGACAAGACTTAAAAAATCCTTGCGGAGTGACACTTTAGACGTGGTCAGTTCCTCTGCCTTCATCAGTCAGGTTGATCAAGGCTGAGGGACTGATCACTTTCTATCAGGGCTGAGGGACTGATCACTTTCTATCAGGGCTGAGGGACTGATTACTTTCTATCAGGGCTGAGATACTGACCACTTTCTATCAGGGCTGAGAGACTGATTACTTTCTATCAGGGCTGAGGGACTGATTACTTTCTATCAGGGCTGAGAGACTGACCACTTTCTATCAGGGCTGAGAGACTGACCACTTTCTATCAGGGCTGAGAGACTGATTACTTTCTATCAGGGCTGAGAGACTGACCACTTTCTATCAGGGCTGAGGGACTGATCACTTTCTATCAAGGCTGAGGGACTGATTACTTTCTATCAGGGCTGAGAGACTGACCACTTTCTATCAGGGCTGAGAGACTGATCACTTTCTATCAGGGCTGAGAGACTGACCACTTTCTATCAGGGCTGAGAGGCTGATCACTTTCTATCAGGGCTAAGAGGCTGACCACTTTGTATCAGGGCTGAGGGACTGATTACTTTATATCAGGGCTGAGAGACTGATCACTTTCTATCAGGGCTGAGAGACTGATCACTTTCTATCAGGGCTGAGAGACTGACCACTTTCTATCAGGGCTGAGAGACTGACCACTTTCTATCAGGGCTGAGAGGCTGACCACTTTGTATCAGGGCTGAGAGGCTGATCACTTTCTATCAGGGTTGAGATGCTGACCACTTTCTATCAGGGCTGAGAGACTGATCACTTTCTATCAGGGCTGAGAGACTGACCACTTTCTATCAGGGCTGAGAGACTGATCACTTTCTATCAGGGCTGAGAGACTGACCACTTTCTATCAGGGCTGAGAGACTGATCACTTTCTATCAGGGCTGAGAGACTGACCACTTTCTATCAGGGCTGAGAGACTGACCACTTTCTATCAGGGCTGAGAGACTGACCACTTTCTATCAGGGCTGAGAGGCTGATCACTTTCTATCAGGGCTGAGAGACTGATCACTTTCTATCAGGGCTGAGAGACTGATCACTTTCTATCAGGGCTGAGAGACTGACCACTTTTTATCAAAGCTGTCATGACAGTTATGACAGCACAATCTTCTCCACCAATCAGCAGGGCAGCAGCAGCGGAGGGGGTGGCGTCAGAAGTGACGTCATTCGTTATATTGATGAAGAGAGTGGAGAGTCTGACGGGCGATCCTTCACGCCCTCGCCCGCCCGCGCACGCTCACGCCCCCTGTACTCCCGCGCCCGTAGCAAGAGCGTGGGCCACCTGCACAGCATCGACCACGCCATCAACCAGCTGCACCAGCTGCGAAACATTGATGCCTTCCTGGCCTTCAGGAGGTCTGGATCCCTCGTTGACTCACCTAAAAAGGTTAGATTTAGGTATAATTTCCAGCTGAAGCAATTACCTTCATGGTTTCCCTGGTTTCCCTGAACCCCTAAAGCGATTCTAGGAAACCGGTTAGCCAGACTTGAGTCCTGGAGGTGGGAAGTACAGTGCCTGCACTCTGAAGGATGGTTGAGGTTGTTACAGTTCTGGAGGTGGGAAGTACAGTGCCTGCACTCTGAAGGATGGGTGAGGATGTTACAGTCCTGGAGGTGGGAAGTACAGTACCTGCACTCTGAAGGATGGGTGAGGATGTTACAGTCCTGGAGGTGGGAAGTACAGTACCTGCACTCTGAAGGATGAGTGAGGATGTTACAGTCCTGGAGGTGGGAAGTACAGTATCTGCACTCTGAAGGATGGGTGAGGATGTTACAGTCCTGGAGGTGGGAAGTACAGTGCCTGCACTCTGAAGGATGGGTGAGGTTGTTACAGTCCTGGAGGTGGGAAGTACAGTATCTGCCCTCTGAAGGATGGGTGAGGTTGTTACAGTCCTGGAGGTGGGAAGTACAGTAGCTGCACTCTGAAGGATGGGTGAGGATGTTACAATCCTGGAGGTGGGAAGTACAGTGCCTGCACTCTGAAGGATGGTTGAGGATGTTACAGTTCTGGAGGTGGGAAGTACAGTGCCTGCACTCTGAAGGATGGGTGAGGTTGTTACAGTCCTGGAGGTGGGAAGTACAGTGCCTGCACTCTGAAGGATGGTTGAAGCTGTTACAGTCCTGGAGGTGGGATGTACAGTACCTGCACTCTGAAGGATGAGTGAGGATGTTGCAGTTTTATAACTGTAGTGTAGTCACGTCTCTGGCAAGACAGTGATGGAGTGAATGATGATGAAAGTGTCTCTTCTTTCTCAGGTCACCTGCCTTGGTGGGAAACGGCCAATGTATTATTAAAAAAAGAATAAAATAAGACGAATGTGCAACTGTCCATCTCTCTCTCTTTATCTATGTATGTGTGACTCTGTGACTCTCCCACAGCGTCAGGTGGGAGAGTGTCAGCCCTGGAGAACCTGCCTGGCTGACTGTGGCAAGAGTCGAAGTCTTGACTCTTCTCCCATCATCAGCAAGAGACGTGTCCAGCAAAGCCAGCACCACAGTCAGCACAGTCAGCACCATCACCACCACCCTCTAGCTATCTCCACCACCACCACTACCACCACCACTACAACCACCACTACTACCACTACTACCACCACTACCACCACTACAGTTGACCTTCACTTAATCAACCACATTGAAAAACAGCAAAGATCCATAGCTAAAACGCTCAATAAATAAATATATATATATATATATATATATATATATATATATATATATATATATATATATATATATATATATATATATATATATATATATATATATATATATATATATATATATATATATAAATATTGACTGAACTGAGGACTTCAATTGACTGGTATACCTATATTCTAAGTTATATTAATGCCGATAGACTGTGTGGTGTCTATTAGAGGCCAATAGATTGTGATCTATCACTGTGCTGGTCAGGAGAGCGTGCTGGTAGAGCGGCTGGCAGCTCTACAGAGAGAATGTCAACAGAATCCACCATCCACGCCCATCCATCAATCCACGCCCATCCATCAATCCACGTCCGACACCACCCGCCGCCTCAACACGCCCACACACACGCCCACCATATCCTCCGCCCACGCCAGCAAGAGCATTCCCTCCACGCCCGTCAAAACCAGGAAGGCGCGGCGACACCAGTCCTCCTCACCTATTAGGTGAGGCCCCAGGTGACTTGCAAGTGAGTCCCCAGATGACTTGCAGGTGAGTCTCAGGTTACGTTCATCCAGGTACTAGTGTTACTCACTCAGGTGACCTAAGGTCATGAAAGCAGGCTATAAGGTGACTAACACCCAGGTACCTACTTACTGCTAGGTGAACATGGACAGCAGGTGTAAGGTGACTAACACCCAGGTACCAACTTACTGCTAGATGTACAGGGCCAGCAGCAGGTGTAAGATAACTAACATCCAGGTACCTACTTACTGCTAGGTGAACAGGAACAGCAGGTATAAGGTGACTAACACCCAGGTACCTACTTACTGCTAGTGAACGGGGACACCAGGGAACTACTGTCTTCTTCTCAATTAAACCTGTTTACTTCCCATTTCTTAAGCTCAGTATTACATGCTATGCATCTTCTACTTCCCCTTTCACCTATCACCTCTGACACTTTCTCTTCCTCCTACAGGAAACACCTTCTTAATTCCCCGCTACTGGCGCGTCGACGCCAGCGGAGAGGGGCGGTAGAGAGCAGTGATGATGAGGTAGTTCACTGTTCCAGTGACGCTGAAGTACTGTGCTCCTCCTCCAGCTACAGGGACCTGGAGACCTTCCAGAAAACTCAGCTCAGGAACAAGGTACTGGAAACACCCTACAAGGCACAGTAAGGAGAGAGAAACAAATACAGTGGAACAAGGCGAGATACTAGGGGGAGACAGAGGAGATTAAAATGCTGGGAGCAAGGTGCTAGTAATACCTTCTGTATAAATTACTAAATGCCAGGAGCAAAGTGCTATAGAGTATACCTGGAGAGGGTTCCGGGGGTCAACGCCCCCGCGGCCGGGTCTGTAACACCTATATAAATTACTAAATGCCAGGAGCAAAGGGTTAGTAACACCTGTATAAATTATTAAATGTAAGAAAAGGAGAAAACATATAATAAGATCTCAAAAAGCTTTTGTTTCCTTTTTTTGGTCCACCGCTTTCCTATCTAACACCTTACACTTTTGCTTTTAATAGCCAAGTTTATGTCGTCTGTTCGTCGTCCCACAGCTACGACGGTCGCGGGGTCGTAGTGAAGGCAGCGGAGGCGACAGCTCCGGGTCGTCGACACCACGACACAGACAGTACGTAATGCACAACAAGGCTCCACTGTGGAACGAAAATTCTCAAGTATATCAACTGGATTTCGGAGGCAGAGTGACGCAGGAGTCAGCCAAGAACTTTCAGATTGAGTTTAAGGGGAAGCAGGTGAGATCTAAGAGCAGGTGAGATCTAAGAGCAGGTGAGATCTAAGAGCAGGTGAGATCTAAGAGCAGGTGAGATCTAAGCAGGTGAGATCTAAGAGCAGGTGAGATCTAAGAGCAGGTGAGATCTAAGAGCAGGTGAGATCTAAGAGCAGGTGAGATCTAAGAGCAGGTGAGATCTAAGAGCAGGTGAGATCTAAGAGCAGGTAAGATCTAAGAGCAGGTGAGATCTAAGAGCAGGTGAGATCTAAGAGCAGGTGAGATCTAAGAGCAGGTGAGATCTAAGAGCAGGTGAGATCTAAGAGCAGGTGAGATCTGAGAGCAGGTGAGATCTAAGAGCAGGTGAGATCTGAGAGCAGGTGAGATCTAAGAGCAGGTGAGATCTGAGAGCAGGTGAGATCTAAGAGCAGGTGAGATCTGAGAGCAGGTGAGATCTAAGAGCAGGTGAGATCTAAGAGCAGGTGAGATCTGAGAGCAGGTGAGAACTAACAAGAGCACAGAGGAAGGGAGAGAGATGGAAGGTAGAGAATGAGAGGAGGGAAGTGAAGTAATGATAGCGAAAAAGAAAGGGTCACAGAGATAGAGACGGGGAGAGGCAGAAAAAGAGGACGATAAGGGAAAGGAGGAGGAGGAAGGATATACGAAGTAGAAAGGGAGAGAAGAAGGGAGATATAAAGGGAAGTAAAATGGACAAAGAATAGATAATTTAGCTAACATTCTTTAATCAATTATTTCCTTCTTACATTGACACTAAGGCAACGTGTATTCTATTAAGCCAGCCTACTTACCTCACCAAGCCAGCCTGCATTACCAAGCCAGCCTACCTACCTAAACCTACCCCACCAACCCAACCGCCCTCACAAACCCAGCTTACCTACATTACTACTCTCACTAAACCAAACTATCTAAACCTACCTTACCAAGCCAGCCTGCATTACGAAGCCAGCCTGCCTCACTAAG
Source organism: Cherax destructor (assembly GCA_009830355.1). Taxonomy (NCBI): domain Eukaryota; kingdom Metazoa; phylum Arthropoda; class Malacostraca; order Decapoda; family Parastacidae; genus Cherax; species Cherax destructor. Next base: position 377,639 of record WNWK01000672.1, read on the forward strand.
CCAGCGTACCTCTTCCAGGTGATGCAGTTCGGCAGGATAGACGGGAACGCCTATACCCTGGACTTCCAGTACCCGTTTAGTGCCGTGCAAGCCTTCGCTGTAGCTCTTGCTAATGTAACTCAGAGACTGAAATGATATAAGATGCATCCAGAGACCCAGGCAAGTGTATATATATATATATATATATATATATATATATATATATATATATATATATATATATATATATATATATATATATATAAACACATACAAGAACGTGAAAAAATAATGAATTTCCAAAAGCTTTCGGGATTGATAATGTGAGAAATCAACAAAGGGCTTCGAGAGACACTATATTTTTTTTTTCCACTGTCGTTATTTTTCATTTTGCAATACCACTTGTCTATCGTGATCTTATTTGCTTATTAATATATATGTTTATTTTACAGGCCTCTCACAGCCACAGTGTTGTTGTTCTTGAGTTCTGGTGACGTTACAGCTGGCACAGAGAGTGCCAGGGACAGCTGGCACAGAGAGTGCCAGGGACAGCTGGCACAGAGAGTGCCAGGGACAGCTGGCACAGAGAGTGCCAGGGACAGCTGGCCTCATGTCTGTGTCCTCATGGGAAGGAAGATAATTATATAGGTTGCTACCGTGTTTTATAATTGCACTTACCGTCGCTGCATTTCAAGACTACACGACGTACGACCATAATGACGGTCGGAGGACGCGTCGTCAGGCTGGTGATGTTTCTCGTTCACGTCGTGTCTCGTGGATGAGATACAGTGACGCCCACTTTAAACGCGTACACAACACGACACGCTCCAGAAATAATTTTTCCCAACCGTTTTAAATGCTACTGACGCTGCAGAAATTATTATATATGTGATAATATTTAGTCTTAACGAGAGCAGAAAAAACAACAACACAAACGCTGTACACTACGATAGTAATGTACTTTCTGCCTTAGCTTATGCGGTTTCGTGGGTCCCAAACCACGCTGACCGGGGCTTAACGAATTTTTTTAAAGTCTTTGTTTGTGACCACAAGGGGGAATTGGTCTCCTTTTTTTTTTTTGGTAGTTTGAATTGACACTCAGTCTTACGGACTTTTAGTAAGACTGTAAGACTTTCTGAAGTGTTTAAGCCTTGCAGAGATGGTACAACCATTGATCTCGGAACTATCTAGTCAGCATTATTATAATAATGATAATAATGATAATAATAATAAATTTATTATTATTATTATTATTATTATTATTATTATTATTATTATTAAAATTACTATTATTGTTATAATTATTATTACTATTATCATTATTATTATTATCATTATTGTTATTGTTATAATTACTCTTATTATTGTTATGATTATTTTTATTATTATTGTACTCTTATTATTGCTATTATTATTATTATTGTTATTATTATTACTGTTATTATTATTATTAAATTATTATTATTATTATTATTATTATTATTATTATTATTATTAAATTATTTTATTATAATTATTATTGTTATTGCTGTTATAATTATAATTATAAATTAATATAATAATAATAATAATAATAATAATAATAATAATAATAATAATAATAATAATAATAATAATAATAATAATATTATTATTATTATTATTATTATTATTATTATTATTATTATTATTATTATTATTATCATTATTATTATTAATGAAGAACGGGTGGTAATCATGTTTGATCCCAGGAAGGGGAATTTATTTTTATTTATAACTGTTCTCTCAGTGACCATAAGATCCTGTAAGATCCTATAAGTTCCTGTAAGATCCTATAAGATCCTGTAAGATCCTATAAGATCCTGTAAGATCCTATAAGATCCTATTAGATCCTATAAGATCCTGTAAGATCCTATAAGATCCTGTAAGATCCGATAAGATCCTGTAAGATCCTATAAGACCCTGTAAGATCCTATAAGCTCCTGTAAGATCCTATAAGATCCTGTAAGATCCGATAAGATCCTGTAAGATCCTATAAGATCCTGTAAGATCCTATAAGCTCCTGTAAGATCCTATAAGATCCTGTAAGATCCGATAAGATCCTGTAAGATCCTATACAATCATGTAAGATCCTATAAGATCCTGTAAGATCCTATACAATCATGTAAGATCCTATAAGATCATGTAAGATCCTATAAGATCCTATACAATTCTGTAAAATCCTATAAGATCCTGTAAGAACCTATAAGTTCCTATACAATCCTGTAAGATCCTACAAGATCCTGTATGATCCTATAAGATCCTGTAAGATCCAGTAAGTTCTTGTAAGATCCTATAAGATCCTGTAAGATTCTGTAAGATCTCGTAAGATTAACTGAGGTGTCAGGAAGATTGTGATTGTTTGATCTCACGATACCCACCAGATACCTTACTTCTGATTGTCTTTACACACGATACCCACCAGATACCTTACTTCTGATTGTCTTTACACACGATACCCACCAGATACCTTACTTCTGATTGTCTTTACACACGATACCCACCAGATACCTTACTTCTGATTGTCTTTACACACGATACCCACCAGATACCTTACTTCTGATTGTCTTTACACACGATACCCATCAGATACCTTAGTACTGATTGCCCAGTTGTTGGTTAAGGTCAGCATAAGCTGATCAGGAGACGCTTTAAGCTCTCTAATGCCAGAGATTTATTCCAGTAATATTGGTATTAATTCCAGTGAGTAATACTAATATTAACTCCAGTAATACTGGTATTAATTGCAGTAATACTAGTATTCATTCCAGTAATACTAGTATTAATTCAAGTATTAATTTCAGCAATACTGGTATTAATTCAAGTAATACTAGTATTAATTTCAGTAATACTGGTATTTAGTCCAACAATACTGGTGTTAATTTCAATAATACTGGTATTAATTCCAGTAATACTAGTATTAATTCCTTTAATACTAGTAGTAATTCCAGCAATACTGGTGTTAATTCCAGCAATACTGGTATTAATTCCAGTAATACTAGTATTAATTACAGTAATGCTAGTATTAACTCCAGTAATTCCTAGTATTTATTCTACAAAGTAACACTAGTCACAAAATAATAGATTTTTTTTTCCACTATGACAGAATTTGCTCCACAGCATTTATATACAAGAATTTTTTATCTCTCGTCATTAACGTTATTTGACATAAGACAGCCAGTCAGACGTTCACTAATTAACCCAAAATGTGGCATTAATGAGGTGTGTGAACGAGCATTTATGAGGGTTATCCCTGGGTTAACCCTGGGTTATCCCTGGGTTATCCCTGGGTTATCCCTGGGTTATCCTTGGATTAATCCTGGGTTATCCTGAGTTATCCCTGGGTTATCCTGGGTTAGTAATTTTGGGTTATCCTGGGTTTTCTTGGGTTATTATGGGTTAGTAACCCTGGGTTATCATGGGTTATCCTGGGTTAGTAACCCTGGGTTAAGGATGTGAATGAAGAGTTGTTGGTCTTCTTCATCTTCCATTTAGAGATAATTTTGACTTTGATTTACATTTCAAAGTTTGTAAAGTGAACACGCTTCTCTGCCCTTCTTAGACATTGATTTTGACACGTTTTTGAAGGTGTTTTGAACAGCAAGTCCATCCTCCCCCCCACGGGCAGCTATTTTGTACGTTGTACTTAGAAGTTAGAATATTTGTACGTACCATAACGAAATCTGTATAGGAAGGCGTACGTTTTAGTTGATACCTTATGGAATTTTAAGACGAGTGCTGGGGGGACCGTTTTTTTCCCACGTACAGACGTGTGTTGGAAGGTTTCCCCACGTACAGACGAATACTGAACGACTTTCCCACGTACAGATGTGTGTTGGAAGACTTTCTATACGTACAGACGTGTACACACACACGCACTTTAAGACCTCTCTACGTACACACATGCACTTTAAGACCTCCCCACGTATACACACGCACTTTAAGACATTCCCACGTACACACACGCACTTTAAGACCTCACCACGTACACACACGCACTTTAAGACCTCTACACGTACACACACACACACACTTTAAGACCTTCCTACGTACACACATGCCCGTTAAGACCTCGCCACGTACACACATGCACTTTAAGACCTCACGTCCCTAAGACCTCGCCCTACATACTGACATTTAATAAATTCCTTCCATTACATACATAAACGACTTAAGTGTTGAGACCTCCAAAAAAATAGGGTACATTTAATAAATAAAATTTGATTTATTATTTCTATAAATTAAAACGACTTATTAGTGTTGTAGATTGTAAGGAAGAAAAAATTAAGAGCAGGAATTCACACCAATAAGGATTTATCAAAACAAAAAACGATACAATAAAGTTAGTTAGGGATTTATTAAAGTTAGTAAAGGACTTATGAAAGTTAGTAAGGGATTTATGAAAGTTAGTAAAGGATTTATTAGATTTAGTAAGGGATTTATGAAAGTTAGTAAGGGATTTATTAAAGTTAGCAAGGGATTTATTGACACAAAAACAATACAATAACATAGGGGATTTATCAAAGTTAGTAAGGATTTATTGACACCAAAAATACAATAAAGTTAGTTAGGGATTTATTAAAGTTAGTAAGGGATTTATTAAAGTTAGTAATGAATTTATTGACCCAAAAACAACACAATACAGAAAATAATTTACCAGAATTAGTAAGGGATTTATCAAACCAAAACACGACACAATAAAGTTAGTTAGGGATTTATTAAAGTTAGTAAGGGATTTGTTAGTGGTGAATTGACGCGACTATTGTCTTGCAAAAAAAAGAAAAAGAAAAAATAGGCATTAATTTTGAGTCCTTTGTGATGTGTGGTTTTTAAAACAAGAGTCCCCCCCCCCAAATAAAAAAAATATATTCAGAAATGTTGCAGAATGTCATAGAATGTTGCAAAAATGTTGCAGTATGTTTTAAATGTTGCAAAACGATCCAGATTGTTCCCAAATCTTCCAAAATGTTCCAAAATGTTGCAAAACATTCCAAAAAGCTCCAAAACATTCCAAAATGTCGCAAAACACCCTAACATTTTCCGAAACATTCGAAAATGTCACAAAACATTCCAAAATGTTGCAACAAGGCCTGAACTTGACTAATATTAAAGGAAGCATCAGCAATATCTCTCTCTCTCTCTCTATCTATCTATCTCTATCTCTACCCTGAGGTTCAAGTGTGGCCAACACGCTAATATATGATATATATATATATATATATATATATATATATATATATATATATATATATATATATATATATATATATATATATATATATATAAATATAGAGTTTCAGAAAATAATTTGGATATAATTTCTGTAAATTATATTTCCAGTTGTTTTTCCAACGATAATTAAATTATACAAGTGACTGTGTATGATTTTGTGTATAGATGAACAGTGTTGTGATTTAGTTTTGCATTTAATACTATGATTGCTTAATAAAGTTTGAAGTCTATCTACTGGAGGGTTATTGAGGACTCATCGGTTAGGAATGCTTTAATGCCTAAAATAGTGATCATAGTAGACTGTTAGTGTATATACACTGAGAGACATACACCTCTCAGTGTATATTCACTGAAAGACATATAATACCTCTCAGTTAATACCAAAATATGTTGTGTAAAAATTGTTAAGATTTATAATAGTAGGATTTTGATTTTATTTATATATTTCATTGTCAAATAACGAAAACTAAATCTAGTTTTCTTTACCAAATATTACGACTTTAATTGAAATATATTCTACCTATATTAAAGACATATACAAGGTGTCTCAAAAGATGGACCCGATCATGAAAATATATATATATATATATATATATATATATATATATATATATATATATATATATATATATATATATATATATGTTGAGTGTTATCTCTGTTTTATTGAGTTATGAAGATTTGTTATTGTGTTATATTTTAAGAATTTCTGTGATTTTGAGATGAATTTCTCTAGTTGGGATTGTTATGTTGTTTTTGTAAACACCAGAAGAGGAGGACACGTGAAAATATCTGCTGTTGTTTATCTGTCACTTCCTTCGTGTGTCTAAGTACATTCCGGTTCTCAGGATGGTTAATTAGGTTTGAAGTCTATCTACTGTGAGAGGGTCATTAAGGCTGGTTGGTTGGTTAATGGAGTTTAAAATCTATCTACTACACGAGGGTCATTAAGGCTGCATGTCACCTGTACACCACCAGTCAAGAATACTTTAATACCTAAAATAGTGACTAATGTAAACTACCAGTGTATATACTCTGAGAGACATACACCTGCCAGTGTATATACACTGAGAGACATACAACTGCCAGTGTATATACACTGAGAGACATACAACTGTCATTGTATATACACTGAGAGACATACACCTGTCAGTGTATATACACTGAGAGACATACACCAACTATCTCAGTAAATTCTTTAAGATTTAAATAAGAAATAATAACCACAACTGTTTTTTAACAATATTTAGGCTAGAATTTGCACCCATATATATATATATATATATATATATATATATATATATATATATATATATATATATATATATATATATATATATATATATATATATATAGTATATGTTATGCAAAGCAACCACGAATAAATAGACCACAGGAAGCGCCTTTGCTCCAGCAAAGGCGCTTCCTGTGGTCGTATTTGATTGGACCTCTGCAACATTGCAAGCTCCTGATGATGTGTTGATTGCAACACGAAAGGACTAGAGCTATCATTCATCTCCCCCGTAGTTGTTTTGCATCTTGCATCGCTTCTTTGCGATATTTGCATAATATATATATTGTAATGAATTCATTTGTACTTCCATACACTATACAATGTACTGCCAAGCTCCGCCCACAATTCAGAGAATCAACCAATCACAATCTCCCAATTTCATTACACTAAATTTAGAGCTATGCGTCAGCAAATCACAGACGAGCTCCTTCTACCAAACGTGAGACTCAGCACCAATCACAAAGCGAATTCCTTTACCCAAAGGAACCAATCACAATGGAGGAATCCCTCTTCTAAGTAACACGGTGACTGATGAAACAGTAACACAAGCAAGTAGCGCCTTCCTGAAGGCATTTTTCGTTTGTAAATATTACACAAGTAGCTACAGGAGGGTGTTCCAGGGGAAGTAACACTGACAGTAGTGTGTTCCAGGGGAAGTAACACTGACAGTAGTGTGTTCCAGGGGAAGTAACACTGACAGTAGTGTGTTCCAGGGGAAGTAACACTGACAGTAGTGTGTTCCAGGGGAAGTAACACTGACAGTAGTGTGTTCCAGGGAAGTAACACTGACAGTAATATGTTCCAGGGAAGTAACACTGACAGTAGTGTGTTCCAGGGGAAGTAACACTGACAGTAGTGTGTTCCAGGGGAAGTAACACTGACAGTAGTGTGTTCCAGGGGAAGTAACACTGACAGTAGTGTGTTCCAGGGGAAGTAACACTGACAGTAGTGTGTTCCAGGGGAAGTAACACTGACAGTAGTGTGTTTCATGGAAAGTAACACTGACAGTAGTGTGTTCCATGGGAAGTAAAACTGACAGTAGTGTGATCCATGGGAAGTAACACTGACAGTAGTGTGGTCCATGGGAAGTAACACTGACAGTAGTGTGTTCCATGGGAAGTAACACTGACAGTAGTGTGGTCCATGGGAAGTAACACTGACAGTAGTGTGTTCCATGGGAAGTAACACTGACAGTAGTGTGGTCCATGGGAAGTAACACTGACAGTAGTGTGATCCATAGGAAGTAACACTGACAGTAGTGTGATCCATAGGAAGTAACACTGACAGTAGTGTGGTCCATGGGAAATAACACTGACAGTAGTGTGGTCCATGGGAAGTAACACTGACAGTAGTGTGATCCATGGGAAGTAACACTGACACTAGTGGGTTCCATGGGAAGTAACACTGACAGTAGTATGGTCCATGGGAAGTAACACTGACAGTAGTGTGGTCCATGGGAAGTAACACTGACAGTAGTGTGGTCCATGGGAAGTAACACTGACAGTAGTGTGGTCCATGAGAAGTAACACTGACAGTAGTGTGGTCCATGGGAAGTAACACTGACAGTAGTATGGTCTATGGGAAGTAACACTGACAGTAGTGTGGTCCATGGGAAGAAACACTGACAGTAGTGTGGTCCATGGGAAGTAACACTGACAGTAGTGTGGTCCATGGGAAGTAACACTGACAGTAGTATGGTCTATGGGAAGTAACACTGACAGTTGTGTGGTCCATGGGAAGTAACACTGACAGTAGTGTGGTCCATGGGAAGTAACACTGACAGTAGTGGGTTCCATTGGAAGTAACACTGACAGTAGTGGGTTCCATTGGAAGTAACACTGACAGTAGTGTGGTCCATGGGAAGTAACACTGACAGTAGTGTGGTCCATGGGAAGTAACACTGACAGTAGTGTGGTCCATGGGAAATAACACTGACAGTAGTGTGGTCCATGGGAAGTAACACTGACAGTAGTATGGTCCATGGGAAGTAACACTGACAGTAGTGTGGTCCATGGAAAGTAACACTGACAGTAGTGTGGTCCATGGGAAGTAACACTGACAGTAGTATGGTCTATGGGAAGTAACACTGACAGTAGTGTGGTCCATGGGAAGTAACACTGACAGTAGTGTGGTCCATGGGAAGTAACACTGACAGTAGTGTGGTCCATGGAAGTAACACTGACAGTAGTATGGTCTATGGGAAGTAACACTGACAGTAGTGTGGTCCATGGGAAGTAACACTGACAGTAGTGTGGTCCATGGGAAGTAACACTGACAGTAGTGTGGTCCATGGGAAGTAACACTGACAGTAGTATGGTCTATGGGAAGTAACACTGACAGGAGTTTTTCAGGGGAAGTAACTCCCACGAGAGTGTGTTCCAGGAGAAGTAACACTAACGAATGTGATACCTAGGTATCTTAACCTACTGACCTAGGTGGCTTCACTTACTGACATAGGTGGCTTCACTTACTGACCTAGGTGTCTTCACCTACTCACCTAGATGGCTTCATCTACTTACCTAGGTGGCTTCACCTACTGACCTAGGTGGCTTCACCTATTCACCTAGATGGCTTCACCTACTGACCTAGGTGGCTTCACCTACTAACCTAGAGGGCTTCATCTACTTACCTAGGTGGCTTCACCTACTCACCTAGATGGCTTCATCTACTTACCTAGGTGGCTTCACCTACTAACCTAGATGGCTTCATCTACTTACCTAGATGGCTTCACCTACTTACCTAGATGGCTTCATCTACTTACCTAGGTGGCTTCACCTACTCACCTAGGTGACTTCACCTACTCACCTAGGTGGCTTCACCTACTCACCTAGGTGACTTCACCTACTCACCTAGGTGGCTTCACCTACTGACCTAGGTGGCTTCACCTACGAACCTAGATGGCTTCATCTACTTACCTAGGTGGCTTCACCTACTAACCTAGATGGCTTCATCTACTTACCTAGGTGGCTTCACCTACTGACCTAGGTGGCTTCACCTACTAACCTAGATGGCTTCATCTACTTACCTAGGTGGCTTCACCTACTTACCTAGGTGGCTTCATCTACTTACCTAGGTGGCTTCACCTACTAACCTAGATGGCTTCATCTACTTACCTAGGTGGCTTCACCTACTAACCTAGATGGCTTCATCTACTTACCTAGGTGGCTTCACCTACTAACCTAGATGGCTTCATCTACTTACCTAGGTGACTTCACCTACTCACCTAGGTGACTTCACCTACTCACCTAGGTGGCTTCACCTACTCACCAAGGTGACTTCACCTACTCACCTAGGTGGCTTCACCTATTTTCCTAGGTGACTTCACCTACTCACCTAGGTGACTTCACCTACTCACCTAGGTGACTTCACCTACTCACCTAGGTGACTTCACCTACTCACCTAGGTGACTTCACCTACTCACCAAGGTGACTTCACCTACTCACCTAGGTGACTTCACCTACTCAACTAGGTTGGTTTACGGAGATTCGACTCTAAGCTATTAGCTTCGCCTCTGGACGCCGAACCTTCACCTATTATTCCTGGTCTGGTGGCAGCGTTCGTACCTATTCTTCAAACTGCGGCAGATACTTGTTAACCCTCCTGCCTATAGCGTCCATCATTATCCACTTATATCATATCGAATCCTCTGAGTATTTTGTACGTCGTAATCACATCTCCTCCGATTGGTTCTTCTAATTTGTCTTCCTGGCCCAGAGACTTTATATTTCTTATTTGTTGCCTTTAACTCGTTTTCAGGCATATTTATTCCTGATGGCCATGTTGGTGCTGTATATTCTATTCTGGATATAGTATACCTCGTATATAGGGTCCAGAGAGAGTCTGTATAGGTCCTTTAATGGCGGAGGTAAGTTTATCAGACAGGCGTCCACTAGTGTGGTTGTTTGAGGTTGACCTTTAGTGATATGCTTGGTGTGATCTTGACCCCCTGGGTTGTCTTCCCGGTCTTTACCTTATAGACTCCGTTACTACCCCCCCCCTCCCCAGTTCGAGTCTTGGTTCTGGGAGTCTCTCTCTCTCTCTCTCTCTCTCTCTCTCTCTCTCTCTCTCTCTGAAGTTTTTATATTTTCTCATTCCAAGGTTCACCTTACATCCCAAGGTTCACCTTACATCCCAAGGTTCACCTTACATCCCAAGGTTCACCTTACATCCCAAGGTTCACCTTACATTCCAAGGTTCACCTTACATTCCAAGGTTCACCTTACATTCCAAGGTTCAGCTTCTAACCGCAGATTAACACAGAAATGTCCATTTCCTTGCCGAGACAGAAATCTAGCCACTATCTACATGACCATTCTTGAAGTCTATCCAGGTCCTGATATGTAGCTCTTGTCCCCCTGTTATTTCAGCTGTTATTCTTCTCATTATCTATACGTCAACCTCAAATAGAGACACGTAGAACCTCTTCCTGGTTAGACATGTAGCTTTCGTGTTGGAAATGGGTTGATCAAATATTTTTGAGATGGACCTGCCTAGTATGGGCCAGTAGGCCTCCTGCTGTGTCCCTCCTTTCTTACGTTCTTAAGAACTGTAGTGGTGGCAGTGGCGATCCTTGTGGTACTTCACTTGTCTTTACTCATCGCTACATTTCTTGTAGCAAGAAGGCAGGCGACTACTTTCGGTCTGTAGTTACTTCAGGTCATTAAGGGCCGAAACGTCTTCAGTGTAGGCCTAAATGAAAGCCTAGGTGTACGTATCTCTCTCTGTCTCACTCTCTCTTGTATCAAGATTGATGGATTGAACCCATCGATTCCAGGCTGAGGGACTGATTACCTCAAACTCCTCCTCATTTTCCACCTTTCTCTGCATTGGACTGAAGAAGCCACTAGCTGGCGAAACGTTTCCAGACTAAAGAATCCCAAATGTACAAGTGTCTCTCTCATTAAATCTCTATCTTCCTTAGATATTGCAATGGGTATCTTTACTGTCGAAACGTTTAACCTAAAGGGGAGGCTTCTTCAGTCAAATACAGAGGAGAGGAAGTACGGAGACAGCAGGTGTTGTGTCGAGGTAAAGATGGAGTGATCAGTCCATCAAGTAGTCTTTGAGGGGGTCAGTCCCTCAGCTAACTGACGACTGCCACGATGAAAAAAATGATGTTACGTATGACTCTCTGAACAAGTCAGTTATCTGTTTGGGACAAGTTAAAACAGGCAGAATGATTCTTCTTCTTCTTCTTCTTCTTCTTCTTCTTCTTCTTCTTATTATTATTATTATTATTATTATTATTATTATTATTATTATTATTATTATTATTATTATTATTATTATTATGAGAACTGGTTATGGCACAGGTTAATATATTTCTCACAATTTGTCTCTTAGTTTATATTTGATTTTGGATTCTCTCTTTCTCTCTCTATCTATTTGTCTTTCTCTTTCTCTCTCTGTCTCTGTCTCTCTTTCTTTCTCTCTCTCTCTCTCTCACTGTCTCTCTCTTTCTCTGTCTCTCTGTCTCTCTCTCTCACACATAAGCACCACAGCACAACAGAAAAATACGGAACTTTCAACAATACTCTTTAAATACTCAAAAAATGCTTATAAATGCTGCCACAGCATTTAACCAAATTCTATAACATGCTACCCTCCCTCTACACCCACCCACCTCATTTACCCCTCAAAAAAAAAAAAAAAACATTGCCAAAAACGAAAAATACTTCAAAATTCCCCCAAAATTAAAAAAAAATTGGACTCGAATGCACCTAATGTTGACGTTTTTTACCAGCAATCCGGATTCAAGGGATTCGAATCCGGATTGCAGTTCGAAAACAGGATGTATCCACCTTTTAATGGATTTATTTACCCCTCCCCCTTGCCCTGGATAGCAGTGAGAGGATTTTTTGATACTGTAAATACATTGGATTAATGACTGGATAAGTTGTTGTACATTTGCGATGTTTTAAATGGATGAAATAAAGTGGTATGACGCTTGTAGTGACCTGTTTTAATGTCCCTCTTAGATGGTACAATTGTTGTTGTTATTATTATTATTATTATTATTGGTGTTATTATCCTAATAGGGAAGCGCTAAACCCGTAAGAGGTCACACATCACCTGAGTAACCGGAGGTAATCATCAGATTCGACAAGCTAACAAGATGGTAGGCAATCCCAGTTCCTCGGATCAAAGTCCCTTACCTTTTCCTGCTCCTCTCACAAGCCTCACTCCTCTCTCTCTCTCTCTCTCTCTCTCTCTCTCTCTCTCTGTCTTGTCTCTCTCCCTCTCTCTGTCTCTCACTCCTCTCTCTTTCTCTCTTGTCTCTCTCCCTATCTCTGTCTCTCACTCTCCTCTCTCTCTCTCTCTCTCCCTATCTCTGTCTCTCACTCTCTCCTTCCTCTCTCTCTCTCTCTCTCTCTCTCTCTCTCTCTCTCTCTCTCTCTCTCTCTCTCTCTCTCTTCTCTCTCTCTCTCTCTCTCTACTCTCTTCTTGTCTCTCTCCTCCCTTCTCTCTCTCTCATCTCTCTCTTTCTCTCTCTCTATCTCTGTCTCTCACTCTCTCTCTCTCTCTCTCCTTCTCTCTCTCTCTCTCCTCTCTCTCTCTCAAGACAAAGATCAATGGAAAGATTTCCACATCATTTCGTCCTGTTTTTCCTGTCTACACTTTCTTGTTTTTTCTTGTTCACTGTCCTTGTTTCTTGTTCATTCTCATTGTTTCTAGTTCATTGTTCATGCTTCTTGTTCACTGCCCCTGTTACTTGTACACTGCCCCTGTTACTTGTACACTGCCCCTGTTACTTGTACACTGCCCCTGTTACTTGTACACTGCCCCTGTTACTTGTACACTGCCCCTGTTACTTGTACACTGCCCCTGTTACTTGTACACTGCCCCTGTTACTTGTACACTGCCCCTGTTACTTGTACACTGCCCCTGTTACTTGTACACTGCCCCTGTTACTTGTACACTGCCCTGTTACTTGTCCACTTCCCCTGTTACTTGTACACTGCCCCTGTTACTTGTACACTGCCCCTGTTACTTGTACACTGCCCCTGTTACTTGTACACTGCCCCTGCTACTTGTACACTGCCCCTGTTACTTGTACACTGCCCCTGCTACTGGTACACTGCCCCTGCTACTGGTACACTGCCCCTGCTACTTGTACACTGCCCCTGTTACTTGTACACTGCCCCTGCTACTTGTACACTGCCCCTGCTACTTGTACACTGCCCCTGCTACTTGTACACTGCCCCTGTTACTTGTACACTGCCCCTGCTACTTGTACACTGCCCCTGCTACTTGTACACTGCCCCTGCTACTTGTACACTGCCCCTGCTACTTGTACACTGCCCCTGCTACTTGTACACTGCCCCTGTTACTTGTACACTGCCCCTGCTACTGGTACACTGCCCCTGCTACTGGTACACGTACACTGCCCCTGCTACTTGTACACTGCCCCTGCTACTGGTACACTGCCCCTGCTACTGGTACACTGCCCCTGCTACTTGTACACTGCCCCTGTTACTTGTACACTGCCCCTGCTACTGGTACACTGCCCCTGCTACTTGTACACTGCCCCTGCTACTGGTACATGTACACTGCCCCTGCTACTGGTACACTGCCCCTGCTACTTGTACACTGCCCCTGCTACTTGCCCTGGTGTTCAGCCAGACGGTCATAAAGTAAGTCACAGGTAGACCGCATCTTCACTGACTGCTGGCAGCTGTTGATGCTGTCTCTCTCCACAGATAGACTTATACACTAGAATTAAAGATAGATATACAAAGGGAAGAGTAAGAAAGTACCTCAGAAGACTTGGAAGGCATCTTAGAAAGAAGTTAGAATGTGTCTTAGAAAGGAGTTAGAATGTGTCTTAGAAAGGAGTTAGAATGGATCTTAGAAAACTTAGGTCTGCAAGTTAGGTCTACAAGTTAGGTCTATAAGTTAGGTCTACAAGTTAGGTCTATAAGTTAGGTCTACAAGTTAGGTCTACAAGACAGCCCTACAATTCTGTCTACAAGTTATGTCTACAAGACAGCCCTATAAGTTAGGTCTACAAGACAGCCCTACAAGTTAGATCTACAAGTTAGGTCTACAAGACAGCCCTACAAGTTAGGTCTACAGTCTACGTGGGTCTTCATCTGGGTCTCTAGACCAATCAATAGCAAGTGACGTCATGGTGCAGTAACAGCCTTGTTAGGAAGGGTAGTTTCTCCCCCTAACAACCTTGTTGGAGTCGTTGCTCCTAACTACATAGATTCGACAGACTTATTGTCTAACTTCCTGTCTGTGGTTGTCTTTCTCTTTGTATTTGTCTTCCTGTATATTGCTATCCTTTTGTCTGTGGCTATCTTTCTATCAGTGGCTATATTCCTTTAATAAATATAACAGCTCAGTGTATATACACTGAGAGACATACACCTCTCAGTGTATATACACTGAGAGACATACACCTCTCAGTGTATATATACTGAGAGACATACACCTCTCAGTGTATATACACTGAGAGACATACACCTCTCAGTGTATATACACTGAGAGACATACACCTCAATGTATATACACTGAGACACATACACCTCTCAATGTATATACACTGAGAGTCATACACCTCTCAGTGTATATACACTGAGTTATACACCTCTCAGTGTATATACACTTGAGAGACACACACCTCTCAGTGTATATACACTGAGAGTCATACACCTCTCAGTGTATATACACTGAGAGTCATACACCTCTCAGTGTATATACACTGAGAGACATACACCTCTCAGTGTATATATACTGTGAAGAACATTTTAATAATAAACAGATTTATCAGCAAATAATTCTGAAAATAATTAAATAAATCAGTAAAGTAATTCTAGTACTTTCATTAACAATTATTTTTATTGATCATTTTATTTTTAATAAAAATATATTCAATATTAACCTGCCAAGAAACTAGAAAAAGTATAAAGATTTTGAACCAGACTAGTCTCAAAATAAACTAGGAAAAGGCGTAAGAATTTTCAACGAAACTAGTCCACAATATACTACAAAAAGTTTAAAGATTTGCAAGGAGACTCGTCCAGGAACTGAGGGCATTGTACAGGGCACACTTGGTAGTAGAAGGACCTTTGGAGACATGATCACGACATACAAGATACCCAGTGAGTTTGTTTTGGTGGTTAGGGAAATACTGGGAGGCGAAAAACTGGTACTTCAGGGCGATTCTTAGAAGCTTCAGAGACTCAGATGAGCGGCAGAGATGTCAGGAAGTACTTTTTTTTAGCTTATATGCACAACTTTAAAGATAGGTACGACAGAGCCTTGGGAGAGTGAATCCAGAGACTGGGCCAGGAGCTGCGACACGACCCCAGCAACTATAAAAGGGTAAGCACAAAAATTAGGGCATGAAACACTTTTGAAAATACTGGTAAAGGCTTTTGAGTCGAGGAACTGGAGCTACTCTTGTTATCCTCGGATGAAACCTGATTACCACTATCGCGTTCCTATGAATATAATAATAATAATAATTATTATAATAATAATAATAATAATAATAATAATAATAATAATAATAATAATAATAATAATAATAATAATAATAATAATAATAATAATAATAATAATAATAATAAGAAGAAGAAGAAGAAGAAGAAGAAGAAGAAGAAGAAGAAGAAGAAGAAGAAGAAGAAGAAGAAGAAGAGAGAAGAAGAAGAAGAAGAAGAAGAATACAAAGATCATTGTTCCTATACTTCTTTAGTTTGACTAAGAATACCTTCAAGAAGTAAAGAAGAAGTAATTACTAGAGTTCTTGCTTCTTTTATCACAGCCAGGCTACTCTTCTTTAATTGTTGTCATCCTGTTACTGCCTCTTAATGTGACCAATGAGGCACGCTCCCGCCAGAAGATCATCAGCCAATCAGACACGCACCCGTCTGACTCTCCACCAATCACGGCTCGTCCCGCCAGAAGATCACCGGCCAATCAGAGGCGCGTCTCCTCCTCTTTCGCTCCTAGCGCTCCTGAAGACTGGAAGCCTATGATAATTTTGTCGAATTCTTAGTTATTTCTTGGGTTATTAGTGGAGTTATCAGTCTTTTTTCTTATTATGTTAGTTAGAGATGCATTACGTAAGCTTATTTATGGGAAGAAATGGGTATTAGGGGGTTAACAAGAGGAAGAAGAGCGTTTGTTATTCTACCATGCATTGTCGAAGAGGTCACTGACTTGTGAAACATTGGGATGTGATGGCGCGGGCGTGGGCGGTGGAGGCGGCGGCGGTGGTGGTGGCAGGGTGGCACAAGACCTCTGCCACTATAGCCTCCACCTGCTGCCACCTGGCAAGAGCCTTCTTCAGTAGCTGTTGAGTCGTCATCACTGCAGCTCACCTGCTCCTCCTTCAGCAAGAGCAGCTCAACTTTTCCCCCTAAGTTATCAGTCTTGGTCTTTCTCCTGGCCCTCTGGAACTTGAAGTCCGCCTCAGCCTACCCGAAGAACAAGAACTGAAAGGTGTGTACAGTACTTTTCCAGTGACTGCCAACACACGTAGATCATTATCAACAATGCTGTCTTATATTTACAGCATTTATACCCATTAACAACAAATGCTTGAGCATTTTTCTTCTGGTTTTAGATAACACTTTCCCCAGACTGACTCTTGGAATGCCTGAACTGCGATTCACTTTTTCAGAGTCACACCTCAGCATTACACGAAAGATCTCAGGACTGAGTTAACACTCTTACAAGAGCCCCCTACCAGGATTAAGACCCCGTTTAGCGAGGAGGATTAAGGGATTATATTTCGGGAGAAATGAGCGGCTCTGGAAAAGGACTCTTGGGGCTCTGGCTGTACAAGACTGGAGAAGAATGGATGTTAAAGGATCCACTTCGAGTAAGTACTTCTTCACCTTTTGTTTACTCGTGGGGAAGCGCTACGCCCGTATGGGTTGGATTTGAGTGGGACTTGCACATGAGTTGAAAGGGTTATCAAAGCTTATTGCTTGAGTAGCATTGATGATGGGTAGGGCAAATATTTTTGTTAGTGGGTTTGGGTTTAAGAAGGACCTGCCTAGTATGCGCTAGTAAGCAAAGGGAGGCATTCAGGTTCGATCCAAGGGATGTGAGGATAGAGCCAGCTCCTGGAGGTCAAGAACTTCTCCTTTGATAAGTAAGACACATACTTACGTTTCGATTACACAACAGGCTTCTTCAGTCGAGTACAGAAGAGCAAGCAGAAGCAGTAGAGATGTAAAGGCAATATCATCAGTCCTTCAACCTTGAAGACGTAGTTTTGAGGTAGTCAGTCCCTTAGCCTGGAGAAGAATTTTACTCCATAGTCTGGAACAATGTACCAGACTATGGAGCAGAACTCTTCTCCAGTCTCAGGGACTGACCACCTCACTCTCTTCCTCATCATTCATCATTTTTTTCCTCTGTATTGAACTAAAGAACCCACTGGTTGGCGAACCGTTTCCTCATCTATCGTACTCAGAAAGACGACCACCCTTGACTAATTATATGTGACTCTGTAGTCGTTCTCTATATAATTCATGTGATGGGTGTGTAGTGACTACCACCCACATGATGAATATATGGCGACTATCACCCACTCGATGGCCATTTGACTATCACCCACACGATGGCCATGTTATAACTATCACCCACATGATAACCATATGAAAACTACCACCCACATGATAGCCATATCATAACTATTACCCACATGAAATCCATATCATAGCTATCACCCACACGATGGGTACAGGACGTGTACCACACATGGGATGGGTATCGGGTACCTACCATCCACAGGTTGGACATGTGGTGTGATTACTATCCTTAAGATGGGTAGGAGATGCTAACCCACCAGACAACTATCCTAAGGAACAATAACACATAGTACCAGGACTGGAACAATCGTAACTGGTTAATCAAGAACAATAACACAGTACCAGGACTGGAACAATCGTAACTGGTTAATCAAGAACAATAACACAGTACCAGGACTGGAACAATCGTAACTGGTTAATCAAGAACAATAACACAGTACCAGGACTGGAACAATCGTAACTGGTTAATCAAGAACAATAACACAGTACCAGGACTGGAACAATACACATATAATCACAGGGGAAAGTAGTGTATATATCAGTCTATATATCCCCTGGGTGTGAAGCAGTGTATATCTTCCCCTGTGTGTATATAAACATTCCCAAACATCATACCAGTTACTATATACTCCGCCACGAAATTAATAAAAGCTGTGATTATATATAACACTAGCTAAAACTAGGATAAACATTGCATACTTTATTGAAAAAAGTTGCAGATGTTTAGGTACAAGTTAGAGGCGCTAGAAATGTTTAGGTACAAGTTAGAGATGCTAGAAATGTTTAGGTACAAGTTAGAGATGTTAGAAATGTTAAAGTAAAAGTTAGAGATGTTACAAATGTTTAGGTACAAATTAGCAATGCTTTAAATGTTTAGACACAAGTCAGACATGCTAGAAATGTTTAGGAAAAATAAATATTAGTGTGCTGGTAAGAGGTGTGGGATTAAAAGATAAAGAATCTTACACAAAGTGGGAACTGTCACAGTTGCTCTTTGCTGATGACACTGTGCTTGTGGGAGATTCTGAAGAGAAGTTGCAGAAGTTGGTGGATGAGTTTGGTAAGGTGTTTTAAAGAAGGAAATTAAAAGTGAACATAGGAAAAAAACAAGGTGGTAAGGATAACAAAAAAAAAATAGGTAATGAATGATACAAATAACCAGACTTTAAGAGACTTAAACTAAAAACCACTTAAGTCCATCTTGCCACCATCTCGGATATATGCTGGCTCCCTTTCCTTCGCGCTTCTGTGTGACTGGTTAATGATCAAAGTCAGACCGAAATGTCGTTATAAGATTTAGTCTCCTGTGTGCGGGTTCCAGTCACGGTATTGTGACTATTTGTTCTCTAGGCAATGGAAGATTGGAGATCAGACTGGAGGGAGGGAGTATGTAGGAAGTGAATGTGTTCAGATATTTGGGAGTGGACGTGTCAGCAGATGGGTCTATGAAAGACGAGGTTAACCATAGAATTAATGAGGGGGGAAACATGGCGAGTGGTGCACTGATAAGTCTGTGGAGACAAAGTTATCCATGGAAATAAAGAGGGGAATGTATGAGGGTATAGCGGTACCAACGCTCTTATATGGGTGTGAAGCTTGGGGGGAATGTGAATGCTGCAACAAGGAGAAGGCTGGAGGCAGTGGAGATGTGGTGACTGAGAGCAATGAACAATGTGAAGATCATGTAGAGAATCTGTAGTTTGAAAATTAGGTGTGTGGTTACTAAAACTATTGTCCAGAAGGCTGAGAAGGAGTTGTTGAGGTAGTTTGGACATTTAGAGAGGATGGAACGAAAGAAAATGACTTGGAGAGCGTATAAATCTGTAGTGGAGGGAAGGCGAGTTAGGGGTCGTCCTAAGAAAGGTTGGAGGGAGAGGGTAAAGGAGGTTTTGTGTACTTGAGGTTTGGACATTGAACAAACTTGAGTGAGCGTGTTAGATAAGAGTGAGTGGAGGCAATAGGATTTTATGATTTGGCGTGCTGTTGGAGTGTGAGCAAGGTAATATTTATGAAGGGATTCATGGAAACCGGTTAGCCGGGCTTGAGTCCTGGAGGTGGGAAGTACAGTGCCTGCACTCTGAAGGATGGGTGAGAATGTTACAGTCCTGGAGGTGGGAAGTACAGTGCCTGCACTCTGAAGGATGAGTGAGGATGTTACAGTCCTGGAGGAGGGAAGTACAGTGCCTGCACTCTGAAGGATGTGTGAGGATGTTACAGTCCTGGAGGTGGGAAGTACAGTGCCTGCACTCTGAAGGATGGTGAGGATGTTACAGTCCGGAGGTGGGAAGTACAGTGCCTGCACTCTGAAGGATGGGTGAGGATGTTACAGTCCTGGAGGTGGGAAGTACAGTGCCTGCACTCTGAAGGATGGGTGAGGATGTTACAGTCCTGGAGGTGGGAAGTACAGTGCCTGCACTCTGAAGGATAGGTGAGGATGTTACAGTCCCGGAGGTGGGAAGTACAGTGCCTGCACTCTGAAGGATGGGTGAGGATGTTACAGTCCTGGAGGTGGGAAGTACAGTGCCTGCACTCTGAAGGATGGGTGAGAATGTTACAGTCCTGGAGGTGGGAAGTACAGTGCCTGCACTCTGAAGGATGAGTGAGGATGTTACAGTCCTGGAGGAGGGAAGTACAGTGCCTGCACTCTGAAGGATGTGTGAGGATGTTACAGTCCTGGAGGTGGGAAGTACAGTGCCTGCACTCTGAAGGATGTGTGAGGTTGTTACAGTCCTGGAGGTGGGAAGTACAGTGCCTGCACTCTGAAGGATGGGTGAGGTTGTTACAGTCCTGGAGGTGGGAAGTACAGTGCCTGCACTCTGAAGGATGAGTGACGATGTTACAATTCTGGAGGTGGGAAGTACAGTGCCTGCACTCTGAAGGATGAGTGAGGATGTTACAGTCCTGGAGGAGGGAAGTACAGTGCCTGCACTCTGAAGGATGTGTGAGGATGTTACAGTCCTGGAGGTGGAAAGTACAGTGCCTGCACTCTGAAGGATGGTTGAGGATGTTACAGTCCTGGAGGTGGGAAGTACAGTGCCTGCACTCTGAAGGATGTGTGAGGATGTTACAGTCCTGGAGGTGGGAAGTACAGTGCCTGCACTCTGAAGGATGGGTGAGGATGTTACAATTCTGGAGGTGGGAAGTACAGTGCCTGCACTCTGAAGGATGAGTGAGGATGTTACAGTTCTGGAGGTGGGAAGTTCAGTGCCTGCACTCTGAAGGATGAGAGAGGATGTTACAGTTCTGGAGATGGGAAGTACAGTGCATGCACACTGAAGGATGTGTGAGAATGTTACAGTCCTGGAGGTGGGAAGTACAGTGCCTGCACTCTGAAGGATGTGTGAGAATGTTACAGTCCTGGAGGTGGGAAGTACAGTGCCTGCACTCTGAAGGATGAGTGAGGATGTTACAGTCCTGGAGGTGGGAAGTACAGTGCCTGCACTCTGAAGGATGTGTGAGGATGTTACAGTCCTGGAGGTGGGAAGTACAGTGCCTGCACTCTGAAGGATGGGTGAGGTTGTTACAGTCCTGGAGGTGGGAAGTACAGTGCCTGCACTCTGAAGGATGTGTGAGGATGTTACAGTCCTGGAGGTGGGAAGTACAGTGCCTGCACTCTGAAGGATGTGTGAGGATGTTACAGTCCTGGAGGTGGGAAGTACAGTGCCTGCACTCTGAAGGATGTGTGAGGATGTTACAGTCCTGGAGGTGGGAAGTACAGTGCCTGAACTCTGAAGGATGAGTGAGGATGTTACAGTCCTGGAGGTGGGAAGTACAGTGCCTGCACTCTGAAGGATGGGTGAGAATGTTACAGTCCTGGAGGTGGGAAGTACAGTGTCTGCACTCTGAAGGATGAGTGAGGATGTTACAGTCCTGGAGGAGGGAAGTACAGTGCCTGCACTCTGAAGGATGTGTGAGGATGTTACAGTTTTGGAGGTGGGAAGTACAGTGCCTGCACTCTGAAGGATGGGTGAGGTTGTTACAGTCCTGGAGGTGGGAAGTACAGTGCCTGCACTCTGAAGGATGTGTGAGGATGTTACAGTCC
The DNA here is from genome assembly GCA_009830355.1 of Cherax destructor. NCBI lineage: Eukaryota > Metazoa > Arthropoda > Malacostraca > Decapoda > Parastacidae > Cherax > Cherax destructor. Next base: position 399,756 of record WNWK01000672.1, read on the forward strand.
TGGAGGAGGGAAGTACAGTGCATGCACACTGAAGGATGTGTGAGGATGTTACAGTCCTGGAGGTGGGAAGTACAGTGCCTGCACTCTGAAGGATGTGAGAATGTTACAGTCCTGGAGGTGGGAAGTACAGTGCCTGCACTCTGAAGGATGTGTGAGAATGTTACAGTCCTGGAGGTGGGAAGTACAGTGCCTGCACTCTGAAGGATGGGTGAGGTTGTTACAGTCCTGGAGGTGGGAAGTACAGTGCCTGCACTCTGAAGGATGAGTGAGGATGTTACAGTCCTGGAGGCGGGAAGTACAGTGCCTGCACTCTGAAGGATGAGTGAGGATGTTACAGTCCTGGAGGTGGGAAGTACAGTGCCTGCACTCTGAAAGATGAGTGAGGATGTTACAGTCCTGGAGGTGGGAAGTACAGTGCCTGCACTCTGAAGGATGTGTGAGGATGTTACAGTCCTGGAGGTGGGAAGTACAGTGCCTGCACTCTGAAGGATGGGTGAGGATGTTACAGTCCTGGAGGTGGGAAGTACAGTGCCTGCACTCTGAAGGATGAGTGAGGATGTTACAGTTCTGGAGGTGGGAAGTTCAGTGCCTGCACTCTGAAGGATGAGAGAGGATGTTACAGTTCTGGAGATGGGAAGTACAGTGCCTGCACTCTGAAGGATGGGTGAGGATGTTACAGTCCTGGAGGTGGGAAGTACAGTGCCTGCACTCTGAAGGATGGGTGAGGATGTTACAGTCCCGGAGGTGGGAAGTACAGTGCCTGCACTCTGAAGGATGGGTGAGGATGTTACAGTCCCGGAGGTGGGAAGTACAGTGCCTGCACTCTGAAGGATGGGTGAGGATGTTACAGTTCTGGAGGTGGGAAGTACAGTGCCTGCACTCTGAAGGATGGGTGAGGATGTTACAGTTCTGGAGGTGGGAAGTACAGTGCCTGCACTCTGAAGGATGGGTGAGGATGTTACAGTCCTGGAGGTGGGAAGTGCCTGCACTCTGAAGGATGAGTGAGGATGTTACAGTCCTGTAGGTGGGAAGTACAGTGCCTGCACTCTGAAGGATGAGTGAGGATGTTACAGTCCTGTAGGTGGGAAGTACAGTGCCTGCCCTCTGAAGGATGGGTGAGGATGTTTCAGCAGAGAGAGTCATCTGAACTCTGATATCAACATACTCCAGCCCAGACAGACTGACTGAATGATGGTGAATGTGTTTTTCTTGTTTTAGGTCAAGCTAGCTTATCTGTCTGCCTGCCTGTGTCTCTGCTCTCTCTCTCTCTCTCTCTCTCTCTCTCTCTCTCTCTCTCTCTCTCTCTCTCTCTCTCTCTCTCTCTCTCTCTCTCACTAATGCACTGCCGATGTAAGTCAATGCTGGACGCTCCTTAAGCGTGGTACACAATGGACCAGTTGTTACTCAGGGAGGGGAAGATAGAAGGAGGGAGGGGAGTGAGGGAGAGACAGAAAGAGGACTGTGAGATAATGGAGAGAGAGAGGGAGAAGAGAGAGATAGATGGACGATGGGAGACGAGCTATTGACAAGATAGATGGAGAGGGAGTGATGGAGTGGAAGGGAGAGAGGGAGTGATGGAGAAGAAAGGAGAGAGGGAGGGAACGAGAAAGAGAAATGGATGAAGGAAAGTGAATGCAATAATAGAGAGAAGAAGATAGACTGGTGGAGGAAGCAAAGGGGAGCAAGGGAGAGACAGTAGTGAGATACTTTAATGCCGCGACGGATATGAAAAAGATACCACAATATCTAAGTCGATTATTGGGAATGTGTGTGTGTGTGTGTGTGTGTTTGTGTGTGTGTGTGTGTGTGTTGTGTGTGTGTGTGTGTGTGTGTGTGTGTGTGTGTGTGTGTGTGTGTGTGTGTGTGTGTGTGGATTTCCCAGTTGCATACTCATTATTTCCTTTCTGTCAATTATTCTTCTCTACACTGTTCCATTTCTACCTGATCAGTAGACCTAACTACATATTCTTAGCCCCCTTCTCATCAATTTCTTTCCCCTCCTCATTACGTGGCATCATCCGTAGATGATCAACTATCATTCCAGGTAAGCTTGTCTCTGTGAACGCCATCAGGTCTGCTTACTCCTCTTCCACTCATTCTTTGTACTCTCCACTCATAATGTTTACTCTTGTACATAACCGTTTGTTCCACTTGCTTCTTCCTTCAGTTCCTCTTTCAGTTTGCTCATGTGGGTTGCTGGTGTGGGGTGGGTGGGATGGATCTGGGTGATGTGGGCGGGCAGACAGGAAGAGGAAATTTCAAAAGCATTGGATCTGTGTATTGGGTGTATTGGGCCTGTGAGTGGGTGTATTGGGTATGACAGTAAGTGTATTGGGCCTGTAAATAGGTGTATCGGTTTTGAAAGTGGGTGTATCGGTACTGGGAGTGGGTGTATTGGTTTCTTGGAAATGATTCAGAACAGGTGGGTGGGGGAAGGTGAGACGTGCGTGTGTTTGTGTGGCATAGTGACTAAGTATAGCATATTATTATTATTATTATTATTATTATTATTATTATTATTATTATTATTAATATTAATAATATTATTATTATTATTATTATATTATTATTATTATTATTATTATTATTATTATTATTATTATTATTATTATTATTATTATTATTATTATTATTATTATTATTGTCATTATTATTATTATCATTACTATTGATATTATTATTATTATTATTATTATTATTATTATTAAAGTCTCTAGTTTACTACACACCATACATATCCATCCCGTTAATAGTAACAAAAAGCCTATGGATACACAATAGGCCTAAGAATTAGGCCCCATATATATATATATATATATATATATATATATATATATATATATATATATACGTACATACATATGCTATCATATTTTTAAAGACACAGCAAGCAGGAAAAAACTATCTCCAATTTTACGACGTTTCGCTCACACAGAGGGTAAAATGTCTTGAGAAAAAAGGGCAAATCAACTGTCCACTTGCATCTTCGTCAATTTCATCCCTGGTATATGTGAAGTAACAACTGTGAGTGTGTGTGTGTGTGTGTGTGTGTGTGTGTGTGTGTGTGTGTGTGTGTGTGTGAGATGTGTGTGTACTCACCTAGTTGTGGTTGCAGGGGTCGATTCAAAGCTCCTGGCCCCGCCTCTTCACTGGCCGCTACTGGGTCACTCTCCCTGCGCCATGAGCTTTATCATACCTCTTCTTAAAGCTATGTATAGAGCCTGCCTCCACTACATCGCTTCCTAAACTATTCCATTTCCCGACCACTCTGTGACTGTGTGTGTGAGTGTGAGTGTGAGTGTGTGTGTGTGTGTGTGTGTGTGTGTGTGTGTGTGTGTGTGTGTGAGTGTGTGTGTGTGTGTGTGTGTGTGTGTGTGTGTGTGAGTGTGAGTGTGTGTGTGTGTGTTGTGTGTGTGTGTGTGTGTGTGTGTGTGTGTGTGTGTGTCGACAGTCTGAATCTGATATGAAGCATTTATCGATACTCCTATGACCCTCCTCCTCTTCTTCTTCTTCCTCCTACTCTTCCTCTTCTTCTTCTTTTTCTTCTTCTTCTTCTTCTTCTTCTTCTTCTTCTTCTTCTTCTTCTTCTTCTTCTTCTTCTTCTTATTCTTCTTCTTCTTCTTCATCATCTTCTCTTTTCTCTTCTTCTCTTCCTTCGACGGCAGATCAAGTCAACAAAACTTCTTGTCGAATGACCCTCACGGGTTTAAAGCTCCACGAATTACATCCTAGAAAAAAAAAATAATAATAATAATAATAATAACAATAATAACAATGATAAAATAATAATAATATTATTAATTATTTTTATTATTATTATTATTTTATTCGTGGAATGCGCTAAACCCACAGGTATCAATAAAAGAGGCAGACAACGACTACAGTGGTTACAAAAGAAAGGCTAATGGGTGTTTTTTGTGGTAATGGCAAGTGGATTATTAGGCAGTCCTGATGGCGGGATTGACTGTTTGATCCGGTATTGTCAGAGTAATTGGCACTTGAGGTGAGAGAGAGAGAGAGAGAGAGAGAGAGAGAGAGAGAGAGAGAGAGAGAGAGAGAGAGAGAGAGAGAGAGAGAGAGAGAGAGATTGAGAGAAGGAGCTTATCTGGCTTCTGAGTTTGTTGTGTTTTTGTTAGTGATATCGACAGAGGTGAAGTCCTGAGGGTGGCAGGCTGGGTGGCAAGGGTGAGTGGCAGGGTGGGTGGCAGGGTGGGGGCAAGGGTGGGTGGCAAGGGTGGGTGGCAGGGTGGGTGGCAGGGTGGGTGGTGGCAGGATGGGTGTCAGGGAGGGTGGGAGCCAGGAGGGTAATAGGGTGGGTGGTAGGGTGGGCGGCAGGGGTGGCCTTTTAAAGACACCTGAACCCTGCCTTCTACATCAATGGAACTTCTTCAACATTTCAGACACAACTCACCCATCTATTGCAAATAATAACAAATTAATAATAATAATAAACATCTGGGAATAGGTGGGAAAAAATTCTAAAAGATTTATTCACATATAAACATTATTATTAATATTATTATTATTATTATTATTATTATTATTATTATTATTATTATTATTATTATTATTATTATTATTATTATTAGCTGAATCATTTGTAATACTGAATGATATATTCAGAACGTGACACATAGCTATGAACATCAGTTACAGTGTATATACACTGATAGGTGTATGTCTCTCAGTGTATATACACTGAGAGGTGTATGTCTCTCAGTGTATATACACTGAGAGGTGTATATCTCTCAGTGTATATACACTGACAGGTGTATGTCTCTCAGTGTATATACACTTCTAAACCCAACCATCCATGGGTTCCTAAAGCACTAAACCCAGCCATCCATGGGTTCCTAAGCCACTAAACCCATCCATCCATGTGTTCCTAAACCATTAAGCCCAACTATCCATGGGTTCCTAAACCACTAAACCCAACTATCCATGATTTCCTAAACCACTAAACCCAACCATCAATGGGTTCCTAAACCACTAAACCCAACCATCCATGGGTTCCTAAACCACTAAATCCAACCATCCATGGGTTCCTAAACCACTAAACCCAACCATCCATGGGTTCCTAAACCACTAAACCCAACCATTCATGGGTTCCTAAACCACTAAACCCAACCATCCATGGGTTTCTAAGCCACTAAACCCAACCATCCATGGGTTCCTAAACCACTAAACCCAACCATCCATGGGTTCCTAAGCCACTAAACCCAACCATCCATGGGTTCGTAAGCCACTAAACCCAACCATCCATGGGTTCCTAAACCACTAAACCCAACCATCCATGGGTTCCTAAGCCACTAAACCCAACCATCCATGGGTTCCTAAACCACTAAACCCAACCCTCCATGGGTTCCTAAGCCACTAAACCCAACCATCCATGGGTTCGTAAGCCACTAAACCCAACCATCCATGGGTTCCTAAACCACTAAACCCAACCATCCATGGGTTCCTAAGCCACTAAACCCAACCATCCATGGGTTCCTAAACCACTAAACCCAACCATCCATGGGTTCGTAAGCCACTAAACCCAACCATCCATGGGTTCGTAAGCCACTAAACCCAACCATCCATGGGTTCGTAAGCCACTAAACCCAACCATCCATGGGTTCCTAAACCACTAAACCCAGGCCTCTCAACTCCTTCGACCAACAAGAGAAAGTATAGAGAAAGAGATTCAATTAAAAAAATTGAACACCACACTTAAGAGTATTTAATCCACTTAGACCACAGACATAGAGGATCGAATCCCTTCTTACCGGATCCCAGCCCCTATTCTTTGATGTTTAACATGGGTGACGCTGGGAGAAGAAGGGGGGGTTGATAATAGGGAATAGGGAGAGTAATAGTGATGGTAGAGAGAGAGAGTACCTAGGCGATGGTGATGGTGATTATTATTATTATTATTATTATTATTATTATTATTATTATATTATTATTATTAGTAGTAGTAGTAGTAGTAGTAGTAGTAGTATCATCATAATTATTTTTATCATTATTATCACGATAATAATAACAATATTAATAATGCCAATAACAATAACAACAACAACAACAACAGCAACATAATAATAATAATAATAATATAATAATAATAATAATAATAATAATAATAATAATAATAATAATAATAATAATAATAATAATAATAATAATAAAAATAATAATAATAATAATAATAATAATAATAATAATAATAATAATAATAATAACATAATAACAACAACAACAATAATCAACAGGAGAGAGGTAAACTGTTTAACAGACAGACAACAGACAGGGACTTGCGTCTCTGTTGTCTGTCAGGAACTGTATAGGAGTCGCAGAGCCAATCCTGTTAACGGGAGAGTGGCTCCGTTGGGGCGGGTGGGGCTTAACAGGCGTCAGGGGAAGGAGGGGAGAGTGGAGAGGATGGGGATAAAGGGAGTAAGGGGAGACGGTGGGGAGAGGAGTGATGTATGAGTGGGGAGGCTGGTGGAGTGGGAGATAGAGAGGGAGAGGGGATTGATGGATTGTGAGGGAGGGGGAGTAGATAGAGGGAAGGAAGGAAGGAAGGAAGAAAGGAAGGTGCTGCTGCTGTTGGTGCTGTTGTTGGTGCTGTTGTTGGTGCTGCTGTTGGCTGGTTAATGGGGTTTAAAGTCTATCTACTACACGAGGGTCATTAAGGCTGCATGTCACCTGTGCACCACCAGTCAAGAATAACAATAACAACAACAAAAATAATAATAAAAATAATAATAATAATAATAATAATAATAATAATAATAATAATAATAATAATAATAATAATAATAATAATAATAATAATAACAATAATGAGCCCCCAGCAGTAATAAAGTAAGATAGTGAGATAATTAAGACAGGTGATGGTAGTGACCATCATAGACTCGTCAAGACTCGAGATTGGAGAGAATTTACGATCCATATTTCTTCAATGGCTGCTCTCCCTGGCTACTGTTGCAATACTGCAAGACTTTACGATACTCCGCCCTTGGTGCCGGTGAAGGGCTCTTGATTTCAGGACTTGGAGCTACCCTCATGGAAGCGAGTCTATTGTGATCTTCAGAAAACTGAGTTCTGAATATACTACCTCTGCTTCAAGGGAACCAATCACGACGCTGGGTTATTATCACCGACCAATGAAACTGCACGCACGGCATGTGTTTACATTCCATAATACTCTGCGGCCAATCACAATTCAGGGTTATTGAATGGGCGACCAATGAGAAGCAGTTCCGGGCTGGAGATTGTTTACTTACGGTCGAAGTTACGGCTGTGTCCTAACATGTTTCAACAGTCTTGCCGGTCCACCGCAGTATGATAAATATTCTTGGTGTTTGTTCGTGTGTGTTTGACTCTAAGTTGTTGCTGTTACGTAACCGATTTTCATCAGATTGTCTCAGTGTTGTCTCCAGCCTGGTCTAGGCTGGCCTGGTCTGACCTGGCCTGGTCTATGTTGGTCTGGGCTATGTTGGTCTTGTCTAGGTTGATGTGGTTTAGGTTGGTCTGGCTTAGGCTCATCTGGCCTAGACTGGTCTAGCCGTCCTTCCAACATCCATACAATTATTAAGATTTTAAAATTAAAGGAAGGGTGTCAGGGCATCCTCTCCTTAAACATTCTCTGGTCCAGAGATGTCTTTCAGGTCTCTTCCCTCTTCCTTAGTAAGCTAAATACTCCTACTCTTCCTCCTCCTCCTCCTCCTTCTCCTCCCTGAAATCACTTCTCAAAGTATTCAGAATAGAAATGTTTATATAGTTTAAACGCTACGTAGTGCAGTATTTCTTCAGCAATACGATGATGGAATACTAAATGATATCGATGAGGGATTGGTGAAATTTATTTCCATACAGAGTTTAAAGACTAGGGTCGACCCAAAGCACTGCGAAACAACAACGATAGTTGGCCACTTGTTAAAATGCGTCTCGTTCGTTTCATCTTCCCTCCACTGTGTAATAAACCACTAAAATCTCTCCTCCCTCAGGTGCAGAAAGCTGCCAAGAATCAGAAACCTTCTGCTAAACCTTCAGCTTCGGCGTCAGCACTGGCAAGCACTTCAGAGGAAGTGTACCAGCCCTCACACAACTCTGTGGTCTTTAACCTCAAGAACCAAGTAGGAGGTCTTGCCAAGGCTCTTGAAGTCTTCCAGGTAAGCTTAACAGAACATCTTAGACAGGTACGTCAGTGAGAAAGGATGGACTGAAGGTGGATCTGTAGGAGTCTTTATTAATCAATTCCAAGGTCAATAATATCCCACAGGGAGACAGAAACTCGGGAGATTAATTGATCTGTATATTTCGACAGCTTCTGGGATCCTCTTCATCTCCTGAAGAGGATCCCAGAAGAGGGTCAAAATAGACAGATTCATTAATCTCCTGTGTTTGTGTCTCCCTGTGGGTTGTTCCCGAGCACTGGCAAATGTTCATTATACTGTAGTTATCCATTCATTTTTACGTATCACGTTTTCTATTTTTCTCATTGTTGCTATCAGTTTTTGATGTGTTATGGGAGTCTGGTTGGTAGGTAGGTAAGTCTTGTTACACACCTGGTCCACTTGCTACGTACCCTGCAGGACCGGGGCATCAACGTGGTCCACATTGAGAGTCGTAAGTCCCGCCGTCGCAACTCGGAGTACGAGATCATGGTAGACATTGAGTGCGACAACTCTAAGATGGATGACCTGACGCGACTCCTGCAGCGACAGTTGTCGTGTCTGAGTCTACACGACTACGACAAGGGTGAAGACTTCCCACCGCCCACGCCCATGAGTCAGGAGAGCTTCGGTGAGTCAGTGTGGCTGGGTGAGGTTGGTTGAGTCAGTCATTTGACGCAAGAAAGCTTTGATGAGTCAGTCATTTGAAGCAAGAAAACTTTGGTGAATCAGTCACGTGAAGAAAGGAAGCTTTGGTGAATCAGTCATGCGATGCATGAAATCTTTGGTGAATCAGTCATGCGATGCATGAAATCTTTGGTGAATCAGTCATGCGATGCAATAAATCTTTGGTGAATCAGTCATGCGATGCAAGAAAGCTTGGGTGAATCAGTCATGTGATGCAAGAAAGCTTTGGTGAATCAGTCATGTGATGCAAGAAAGCTTCTCAAAACTCTAAGTAATTTATATACAGCGATCACTTACTTCCCCATCTACCAGAACCATAGAACACATACATAGTACTCACAATAAACAGAAGACTGTGTTGGGAGTCGAACCGTAGTGTTGGCAGGTAGCTAGTCCACCACTCTACCACTGGACCACTCTTCTGTTTATCTGTTAACAGTCTTTCACTTAAAATACCTGGAATTCATAGCACTAACAGAAAATTTGTAGCAATTTTTTTTTTCACTTAGATATAGCGTTGCACAGGCCAGTAGACCTAGTGTAGCGCTCCTCTGTTTTGTGTTCTGTGTGTGTGAGTGTCCTCTTCGGTAGATATGAGCGAGATGTGCCCCTGGTTCCCACGGAAGATCAGTGACCTGGACGACTTTCAGAAAGTACTTATGTATGGTTCTGACCTGGACGCTGACCATCCTGTGAGTATCACACACACACACACACACACACACACACACACACACACCACTACCCATTTCACTACAAACCCTGTAATCCTCCCACGCTCACGCACACACACACACACACACACACATACGCTCACACACGCACACATCTCTCTATACCCTCTATACCCTTTGGTATCACTATCCAGTTATAGAACTAGTACTAGCAAAATCCTAGATTAATATTAGGAGAGTATCCAACTAGTACTAACAAAATCCTAGATTATTATTAGGAGAGTAGCCCAAACTTGAAACCTATCTCCCCCTACTCTCCCCCCCCGATCCCTCCCCTCCCTCTCCCTACCTCTCCCTACCTCCCCTACCCTCTCCCTCTCCCTACCTCTCTAGTTTTAGCAATATTCTAGCTGTCCCTCTAGTACTAGCAATATTCTAGCTTAATATTTAGGAGAGTAGTCAAACTTCCTGAAAACCTATATCCCCCACTCTCTCCCTCCCTTCTCCCTCAAACGCACACCCCCTCTCCCTCTCTATACCCCCTCTCCCTATCTCCCTCCCCTTCTCCCTCACACACAACCCCTCTCTATACCTCCCTCTTCCCCCATCTCCCCTCCATATCCCTCCCTCCCCCTCCCTCCCTCTCTTTCTCCCACCCCCTCTTCCTCCTCTCCCTCTATCTCTATCTTCCTCCATCTCTCTACCCTACCTCTCTCCCTCTACCTATCTATCTTCCTACCTCTCTACCTCCCTCTCTCTCTCCCTTTCCTCTTGCCCTCTTTCTCTCTCCCTCTATCCACCCTCTTCTACATTTCCTCTAAGCTAGCTCTCTCCCCACCCCATCCCTATCCTTTCTCCGTTTCTCCTCAACCCCTTCCTTACCCTCTTACTCCTTTCTCCTGACACCTCAATACAGCCACAAAGGACTCAGTGGGAAGATGGGTGGCTCAGGGGGTGTCTA
>WNWK01000673.1:0-10000 GCA_009830355.1 Cherax destructor
AATGAACAACCACCCTCTCCTCTCGTGTCTTACTTCTGTTACTTTGTCATAGAACTCCTGAAGGTTTGTGACACAGGATTTGCCTTCCATGAATCAGTGCTGGTTATCGTTTATAATCTTGTGCCGTTCCAGGTGCTCCACCATTCTCCTCCTGATAATCTTCTTCATGACTTTGCACACTATACAGTAAGTGACACTGGTCTATAGTTTAGTGCCTCGTTTCTGTCTCCTTTCTTAAAAATGGTAACTACATTTGCCTTCTTCCATACCTCAGGTAGCTGCCCAGTTTCAAGGGATGTGTTGAATATTGTTGTTAGTGGCACACACAGCATCTCTGCTCCCTCTCTACGGACTCTCGGGGAGATGTCCGGTCCCATCGCCTTTGAGGCATGTGTGTTGTGTGTGTGTGTGTGTGTGTGTGTGTTGTGTGTGTGTGTGTGTGTTGTGTGTGTGTGTGTGTGTGTGTTGTGTGTGTGTGTGTGATTCTCTCTTTGTAGCTAAAAAGATATGAGTTATGCTCGTGGTGTCCAATATTTTGTTTTTAAATTTCCAGTGATTATAGCTGCTTCCTCAGTTTACAACTTTAAACCATTTTTATCCAGATTACAAGTAAAGATAAATCTTCTTTATTTACTCTTTTTCATGACCTTTTATGACCTTGTTTGTGTTCAACGTTTCTCCATATTTTCTTATATCAGTCATCCTGGGCATCTTCGTTTTCAGACTTTCACCATAATTCATACTTTTTAACTTAGCCATTTCGTAGTTCTTTAAATATTTTTAAACTTACCTATGCTTTTTTTTTCACGTGCATTCTTTGATTTTGGTTTAATTTTTCAAACATATTTTTGTAAGTATTTCTTCGCTCATATCTATCAAAGCTACTTTATAATTCGCCTGTGTATTATCTTCCGGTGACAAACTTTTAAAATACTTTCTAGCTTTATCTCTGATACCTTCAAGATTTTATCACGCAGTCTATATTCTTCAACTGGCCGGATTTAGCTTCGTCCCAGTGTTAATACACGACATTAATCTATATTAAATTCGATCATTCATCTATCACAACATTTGCTCAATTGGTCTATGTCATCTTGAAAAGATTTAGAGTCATTTTACTGTTTATTCGAATAAGATTGTTTTTGCATGATCTGCAAACGTATACATAGAGATTTTTAATTTTACTTCTGGTAAGTCATGTACTGAATATAAATTAAGAACATTGGAATAAGTACGTATCCTTGTCCCACCCCACGTGTGACATTTCCCCGCATAGAAATTCCTTCTCTTATGACGGTTCACATTCTCCTATCAAACAAGAAGTCTTTAACCGATTAAAAAATTCCTCCTATATTTTGCAGTTTACAAATGGGCTTTCATGGAGAACTCTTTTAAGGTCTTTCTTAAAGTTTAGCTAAATACATCCATCCATTTCTTTCTTAATTTCCGTAATTCTGTCATGATAATGTAATTTATCATATACATATATCTGCAGACAGAAAACAAGATTGTTTACTAGTAAATATTGTTTTTTTTTTCTGAATTTACTGCCCCAGCAAGGTGAACAAGCCTGGTTAAGCACGAGCAAAAGCTCGGGATGGACAAAAGATTTGCAACCAGATTAGTACCAGAACCGAGGGGAAGGAACAAAAATTGACGATCATAGCAAAAGAAGGACAAGGGGAAAACTGATTACTATATATAAATTCTTAAGAGGAATTTGTAAGGCAGATAGGGACGGACTGAATTAAGAGGACCAGGAGCAAAGAAACACAGGTGGAAGATGAAGACACAGATGACCAATAGAAATTAAATAGTTTTGTCTGAAGGTGGTTGAGAAGTGGAATAACTTGTATGAGGACAAGATGGAGTAAAACTCAGTACACAGCTTCAAGAGCAGATATGATAAACCTACAAGGCCAGAAAATAGTGATGTTGATCAAAGTCGTGTAGGGAGGCGGGGTCAAGAGCTAAGTCTCGACCCATGGAAACATACATGCACACACACACACACACACACACACACACGAGGAGAGGTTAAGGGAAATCGACCTGATGACACTGGAGGACAGGAGATATAGGGGGGACATGATAACGACATATAAAATACTGAGAGGAATTGACAAGGTGGACAGACAGAATGTTCCAGAGATGGGACACAGCAACAAGGGGTCACAGTTGGAGTTGAAAACTCAGATGATTCACAGGGATGTTAGGAAGTATTTCTTTAGTCACAGAGTGCTCAGGAAGTAGAATAGCTTGGGAAGTGATGTAGTGGAGACAGGATCCATTTATAGCTTCAAGAAGAGGTATGATAAGGCTCATGGCGAAGGGAGAGTGACCCAGTAGCGGCCAGTGAAGAGGCGGGGCCAGGAGCTATGAATCAAACCCTCCATCCACAACTAGGTGAGTATACACACACACACACACATAGCCATTACAACCACAAATAGGTGAATAGGTAAGTACACACACACACACACACACACACACACTCACACACACACACACAGGAGCTGTGAATCGATCCCTGGAACCGTAAATAGGTGACTACACACAATTGACTGCTCTCAAATGACAGGCTAGGGTCGGGTCTATGGGTATGAGATCACTGAAAGTCTTTGTCTCGACTCGGAAAGAAACTTGAGGAGTGGGAAAAGAGAAATCCAAAGATTAACAAAAAAACAAAAAAAAAAAAACAGAAGGGGAAGAGGAAGATAAGGGAAAAATTATGTGGGTGTCAACTGCAAGATCTGATTACTAGTTTCTTTTAAAAGCAAAATGGAAGAGACGGAAAGGAAACTTGAATGCTTTCTATAAAGAAATGAAGAAAATGGGAAAAAATAGAATGGAAGAACAACAATTGGGGACAAAATGTAATTGCATTAGGACAATAGGTTCAAATTTTTTGAGATGAGAAAGCTGAAGGAGGTAAAGGAAATTAAGGAAAAGGAAAAAAAATGGCAGAAATAAAAAAGAAAATGGAAGGAGGAAGGCAAGAGTGAAAGACAGAAAAAAAGAGATTGACAAATAAAACTTTTAGAAGACCAGGAGGAAAAGGCGATAATAGGAGCAAAAAAAACTGCTGACAACAGACATGACAATCTACAGAAGAAACGGGAGGAAGTATAAAGGTTACTAATGATCTACGGCCTTCAAGAAGTCTTAACGCTATGACAAACTGCTAAACGAAATAGTTGCCCCAAAAAAAAAAAAAATCGAGGCCTAATTTAACGTAAATTTTCATGCAGACGCATGAAAATCATAATAGGGAATTACTGGGGAAACTTTAAAAACTGGCTCGACAAATGGTAAAGTAGGTTTGATATGAGGAGTGTGTTCCCTGGGTCAACGACCCTACCCCCACGGCCTGGTCTCAGACTGGAAAAGGTGGTCTCTAGCTACACACAAAATATTGGTGCTGTTGAATGGGGATTTTATAATATATATATATATATATATATATATATATATATATATATATATATATATATATATATATATATATATATATATCCTAGGTAGTAGGTTGGTAGACAGCAACCACCCAGGAGGTACTACCGTCTTGCCAAAGGAGTGTAAAACGGAAGCCTGTAATTGTTTTACATGATGGTAGGATTGCTGGTGTCTTTTTCTGTCTCATAAACATGCAAGATTTCAGGTACGTCTTGTTACTTCTACTTACACTTAGGTCACATTACACATTCACGTACAAGCATATATATATACACACCCTCTGGGTTTTCTTCTATTTTCTTACTAGTTCTTGTTCTTATTTCCTCTTATCTCCATGGGGAAGTGGAACAGAATTCTTCCTCCGTAAGCCATGCGTGTCGTAAGAGTCGACTAAAATGCCGGGAGCAAGGGGCTAGTAACCCCTTCTCCTGTATACATTACTAAAGTTAAAAAGAGAAACTTTTGTTTTTCTTTGGGCCACCCGCCTTGGTGGGAAGCGGCCTGATTTGTTGAAAGAAAAATAATATATATATATATATATATATATATATATATATATATATATATATTGAATCAATAACAACACAGGGACTAGCCGAGGATTCGAACCCATGTCACACATGACGCTCTAACCCACATTTAGGGTAGGATTGCGTGGTCCTGTGGGTTAGAGCATCCTGTATGATTTTCGCTCACCATGGGGCGGGCCAAAACGACATGGGCTCGTGCCCTCAGCTAGTCGCAGTGTTGTTATTGATATATATACATATATATATATATACATATTTTTTTTATTAACACATAGGCCGTTTCCCACCAAGGCAGGGTGGCCCGACAAAGAAAAACTTTCATCATTCACTCCATCATTGTCTTGCCAGAGGAGTGCTTACACTACAGCTACAAAACTGCAACATTAACACCCCTCGACTCACGAAATCGTAATGACACGATTGCAAACAAACCATACCACGGGTGGGGTTCGAACCCGCGGTCAGAGGGTCTAGAGTTTTGAGACTCTCTGACCGCGGGTTCGAACCCCACCCGTGGTATGGTTTATTAACACCCCTCCTTCAGAGTGCCGGCACTGTACTTTCCATCTCCAGGAATCAAGTCCGGCCTGCCGGTTTCCCTGAAACCCTTCATACATGTTACCTTGCCTACACTCCAATAGCACGTCAAGTCCTAAAAACCATTTGTCTCCATTCGCTCCTATATAACACGCTCACGCACGCTTGCTCGAAGTCCAAGCCCCTAGCACCCAAAACCTCTTTACCCCCTCCCTCTAACCTTTTCTAGGTAGACCGCCTACCTCGCCTTCCTTCCACTACAGATTTATACACTCTCGAAGTCATTCTATTTTGTTCCATCCTCTCTATATGCCCAAACCATCTCAACAACCGCTCCTCAGCTCTCTGGATAATAGTTTTGGTAATCCCACACCTCCTCCTAATCTCCAAACTACGGATTCTCTGCATTATATTCACACCACACATTGCCCTCAGACATGACATCTCCACTGCCTCTAGCCTTCTCCTTGTTACAACATTCACAACCCATGTCTCACACCCATACAAGAGTGTTGGTATAACTATACTCTCATACATTCCCCGCTTTGCTTTCATGGATAAAGTTCTCTGTCTCCACAAGCTCCTCAGTGCACCACTCACCTTTTTCCCCTCGTTAATTCTATGATTCACCTCATCCTTCATATACCCATGTGCTGACACATCCACTCCCAAATATCTGAACACATTCACCTCCTCCATACTCTCTCCCTCCAATCTGATTTCCAATCTTCCGTTATCTATTTTTTTTGTTATCCTCATCACCTTACTCTTTTCTATATTCACTTTTAATTTCCTTCTTTTACATATCCTACCAAACTCATCCACCAACCACTGCAACTTTTCTTCAGAATTCCCCAAAAGCACAGTGTCATCAGCAAAGAGCAACTGTGACAACTCCCACTTTGTGTTAGATTCTTTATCTTTTAACCCCACACCTCTTGCCAACACTCGAGCATTCACTTCTCTTACAACTCCCTCTATAAATATATTGAACAACCATGGTGACATCATACATCCCTGTCTAAGGCCTACTTTTACTGGGAAATAATCTCTCTCTCTCTCCTACACACTCTAACCTGAGCATCACTATCCTCGCAAAAACTTTTCACCGCTTTCAATAACCTACCTCTTATTCCATACATTTGCAACATCTGCCACATTGCCCCCCTCCCTATCCACCCTATCATATGCCTTTTCCAAATCCATAAATGCCACATACACCTCTTTACCCTTATCTAAATATTGTTCAACTATATGTTTCACTGCAAACACTTGGTCTACACGCCCCCTACCCTTCCTAAAGCCTTCTTGTTCATCTGCTATCCTGCTCTCCATCTTACTCCTAATTCTTTCAATAATAACTCTACCATACACTTTACCAGGTATACTCAACAGACTTATTCCCTTATAATTTTTACACTCTCTTTTGTCCCCTCTGCCTTTATACAAAGGAACTATGCACGCTCTTTGCCAATCCCTAGGTACCTTACCCTCTTCCATACATTTATTAAATAAAAACACTAACCACTCTAAAACTATATCCCCACCTGCCTTTAACATTTGTATCTTTATCCCATCAATCCCAGCTGCCTTACCTCTTTCATTCTACTCACTGCCTCACGAACTTCCCTACACTCACAACTGGCTCTTCCACACTCCTACAAGATGTTATTCCTCCTTGACCTATACACGAAATCACAGCTTCCCTATCTTCATCAACATTTAACAATTCCTCAAAATATTCCCTCCATCTTCCCGATACCTATAACTCTCCATTTAATAACTCTCCATCCCCTATGGGGTCGGGTGGGGTGTGGGACAGAGACTCAAATCGGTGTCCATGGGTGAGGCAAGCTCAGCACTGTAGTATTCTGGTAAATTAGACACATTCATTCACACACTGTAGTATTCTGCCACAGAGATTACAATAAGCAGCGTTACAGATGATGGCGATTATTACGATCAAATCACAAAAATGCTGGTTGTAAAATGTTTTAATTTATAACCTTTGTGACTGAATGAACCTGCAACACGCATGAACCGGAGTTCGAGTCCTCGTCTTTTCTTTTTATTTATTCATAGATATTCGCCCATTACGACGTATGTTGGGTTCATAATACATTATAATATATATAAATATAAATATAAATATATATATATATATATATATATATATATATATATATATATATATATATATATATATATATATATATATATATATAGAGGAGAGAGAGAGAGAGAGAGAGAGAGAGTGTAACATCGCCCGACTCTGTGAAGAGGACCTGAAACTCTTCCCAAGAATTAAGATTTGTCATTAAATTCTTCCCAAATTTTATTAATTATAAATTAATCCAATTTATATAAACAAAATGAAATATTCATATTTTCAAAATTGCTTTTAATGAAACATGATTCCATTATATTCCTCTCAACCATGGACTTGCTTGATACAACCTTCTCAGCATTTTGAAAATCATTTGGATGGTTAAAATCTCTCACATGAATAAATAGAGCATTAGAGTCTTGTCCAGTTCTAATGCTATATTTATGTTGTTTTAATCTTAGTTCAAGACTTTTACCAGTTTGACCGTAATAAACTTTATCGCATATTTTACAAGGAATTTTATAGACACATCCGTCAGCATTTTGGGGGGAATTTTTTATCAAAAGTTTTTTTACTGTATCAAGATTTTTAAATACAACTTTGATATTAAAATTCTTAAGAAAGGAAGGCATATCAACCAAGTTTTCATGGTAAGGGAGAACCAGCATATTTTTAGTTGAATAGGGTTGGTTGTCCCTTTTTGGATTGTAAAAAGTATTTCTAGCAATTTTAAAAGATTTATCAGTTACGTTTCTTGGGTATTTTAAATCATTAGCTATTTCATAAATTTTAGAGATTTCTTCATCTATGAACTCTGGACTACAAATACGTAAAGCTCTCAAAAACATTGAAGAGAAAACCGACACTTTAACTCTATCTTGATGTGAAGAATAACAGTGTACATAGGAACAATTATTTGTAGGTTTTCTGTAAATTTTAAATTTAAAATCAATGTTACCCTTAATAATAAAAACATCTAGGAAGAGCAATGAGTTATTTTCTTCGAATTCAACAGTAAAATTTATAGAATGAGCTAAGCTATTTAATTTAACAAGGAAATGGTTTATGTCTACATTATTAGGCATAAGGCACAAAATATAATCAGCATATCTATACCACTTAGCTCTATTGGGAAGGACTGTGTTAATCTTGTTTCGAAAAATTCAATGTATAAATTAATAAGAACAGGTGAAAGAGGATTTCCCATTGCCATACCAAACTTCTGAGTGTAAAACTCATCATTAAATACAAATTTTGCATCAACAATACAAAGTTTAGTAAGTTTAATGATAGTAGGAACTGGCAATGGTAAATCGTAATTAACAAGTTCTTCAGATAAGAAACTTAGTAAATCATCAACTGGAACTTTTGTAAACAAGGAGGTAACATCAAAACTAACCATATTGAAATCATTTAAGTCAGTCAAGGTTCTTAATTTATGAACTAAATCTAAGTTGTTTTTAACATTAAAATTAGAATTTTTTCCAGCAATTGGGCTCAAAATATCAACAAGCCATTTAGAAAGTTTATAAGAAACTGAACCTATGGAGCTAAAAATTGGTCTAACAAGATTACCTGGTTTGTGTGTTTTTATTAATCCATACATATAAGGTAAAGATGGATTAGTGGAAGTAAATTTTTTAATTAATTATTCTTTGCCCTTCAGTAGATGTTTTATTGTTTTATTGAAATTGCTGTTAACAGTTTCTAAGGGATTCTTTTAAGTTTAGAATAGCCTTCTTATGTTTTGTTTTATAGTTCCTTGATAATGTGAGTAGTCACGAAAGCGCTTGGAATTCCTCAATTTTTTCATAGTGATTGTCTTGCATATTTTGATATCACCTGTTTACTGTGATCTTTTTGCATATATATATATATATATATATATATATATATATATATATATATATATATATATATATATATATATATATATATATATATATATATATATATATATATATATTTCATAAAAATAAACTAACCCTTTGACAATTGAGAATAAATATTATTTTTTTGCTCCAACTCCTCCTCCCTCCTTCCCTTCACCACCTGCCCTGTCTATCTCCCACCCCAACACCAGCCCGCCCTTCCATTGCACACAACACCTGTCCTCCGATCCTTCCTCCAAAACTTGTCCTTCCCTCTCACCTCCACACAGTACTTTCCTCTCTCTCTCCACCACCTGTCCTCCCCCACAACACCTGCCTACCTCTCCTTCCCCACAGAAAACTATCTCCCCTCCTCCAACACTTATCCTCTCCTTCCAACAGAAAATGCAGTTCTCTCCTCCCTAACCCCTGACCTCCTCCACACACAGTACCTCTCCTTCCCTTCTTCGCCCACAGCCTCTCCCTTCCCCACTCATTACCTGTCCTTCCCTCTTGACCTCCCACAGCAACTACCCTCCCCCAAACACCTGTCCTCCACACCACCTCTCATTCTTCTTCCCTTCCCTCCCTCACACCGCCCACCCTCTCCCTTCATCCCCCTCCCCAACATCCTCAACAGTGGCCCTCCTTCCCCCTTCCTTCCCCACCCCTCCTCTGGCCCTAGTCCTCCTCCTCCCTCCTCACCATATATGACTGCTGGGTGTCGAGGCCAACACAACTTTTTCATACAAATTCTTACACAAGGTTCGAGGCAGGTTGTCTGGGTGGTGCTGGGAGACGCCCGCTGATTCAAACTCTCCAGGCAAGACATGTACAGTTCTGCATGTTTGTTTGGCAAGGCTCCTCAGATTATGCTTCATGCCTCCCTCTATATTTGCTTGACCTGTCATACCTGATTACCTATGATGCCTCGCTATGTTTGGCCTGTCTCCCATATCACTCATGATGCTTCTTTGTTTGTCTGACCTGTCATTCTGATCACCCATGATGCCTCTCCCTGTTTGTTTGACCAGTCGTACCTGATCACCCATGATGCCTCCCCCTGTTTTTCCTTTCCCAGGCTCTCGTCATCACCCATAATTCCTCTCTCCGTGTTCGTTTGTTCACTCTTCCCTCATCATTCATGAGATCTCACTCCACAATAAAGCAGAGTGAAATCTGGGGGTAATCTCCTTTATTAGGTGTTATTGCCAGTATTCTTAACAATTCTTGGAACTGATGCGTCGGATTATATACTTGACGTTTTAAGAGTTGCGTCTCCTTGTCTTGGTGTTGTTACGTAAAGCAAGTGTTTGCGTGCATAATATCTCTTTACGCTTTAACTACAAGTATCAGATGTGAACACAAAGACGTACTGTCAACGGTAAGGAAGAAAAGACAGGTGCAGAGGAAGCTTTTATTGCGACCGCGGTTTTTTCCTGTGTAGAACTTTTGATAAAGCTTGATAAAGATCTACAATGAACACTTACTCAGCACCC
>WNWK01000673.1:12500-20000 GCA_009830355.1 Cherax destructor
GACGCCACTGTGGTAGAAAACAATGAGGTAGACGCCACTGTGGTAGACAACAATGAGGTAGACGCCACTGTGGTAGACAACAATGAGGTAGACGCCACTGTGGTAGACAACATTGAGGTAGACGCCACTTCTCCCCGCTTCTCTATTTTGATGTCTTTCTACTATCGCTCTTTTTTCAATCACTTTATTCATGAGAAGCGCTAAACTCGCGCGGTTCATTCAAGGAGCAGGCTCGAGCCTCCGTGCAGTGAACGCGAGAGGGACAGACACTCACAAATAGTGCAAAACATATGGAGCATTCTCATGTATTTGCATACATGATGCAGGAGCACCAATCATTGAATGTGGGTGTCGTAACTCATACTGAATCCCTGGATAACAGAAAGCTCTGGCTCTTGGGCTCTAGTGTGACGAGGGAAGAGTGGAGAGAGAGAGAGAGAGAGAGAGAGAGAGAGAGAGAGAGAGAGAGAGAGAGAGAGAGAGAGAGAGAGAGAGAGAGAGAGGGAGAGAGAGAGGCCATGAAAGTCCACACCTTAGCAAAGAAGAACTATCTCCTTTAGTTTCGATTAAGTATTATCGCGTATCATTTAGGCATACAAGTCAAGAATAGAAACGTAGAAGGATCTCTCCCCACCCTCCACTAGCTAAAAGAAAACAGGTAGATGCATATACCATACTGTACTATATTGTAAAATAGCATGGAATATACAAGAAAGAAATGGATGGAAGGCATAGGTTACAACTAGCTCTTCTTAATTATTACTGTTTCTGTCTTAACTACTCATGTTACTCCATTGTCACCCAGATAGCTTTGTGCACCAGTGGTTGCATTTGTGGTTACCCCAAATTATGTTACGACTAACATAAACATATACGTCTGCCACTGCTACAATAATTAACCAGGTTGCTTCACTGTTAGCTGATCGTCCTGATGCAGTTGTGAAATTGCAGATCTAGAGTGTACAGAGAACCTTTACTGCACATATAAGTTCCATCAAATACCTTAACTACTGGGAACGCTTTGGAAGCACTTGACTTGCACTCGCTAGAACACAGGCGAGAGAGATATATCATAATATACACTTGGAAAATCCTAGAAAGAATAGTCCCGAATCTACACACAGAAATCACTCCCTACGAAAGTAAAAGACTGGGCAGGCGGTATAAAATACCCCCAATGAAAAGTAGGGGCGCCATTGGTACAAAGAGAAAACACAAGAAGTGTCCAGGGCCCAAGACTGTTCAACAGCCTCCCACCAAGCATAAGGGGAATTACCAATAGGTCCCTGGCTGCCTTCAAGACGGAGCTGGACAGATACTTAAAGTCGGTGCCGGATCAGCCGGGCTGTGGTTCGTACGCTGGACTACGTGCGGCCAGCAGTAACAGCCAGGTTGATCAGGCCCTGATCCAACGGGAGGCCTGGTCGTGGACCGGGCCGCGGGGGCGTTGATCCCCGGAATACCCTCCAGGTAGACTCCAGGTAGCAAACGTTAGCAATCCGATGACTTCAGATTGCCTCAGCGTAGTATCTAGGTGACTCCTATTCTTGCATAATGCTTGTCCATTAGTTCTTGAACCACAGCTATGTCTATGCACTGACAACTTTAGCTGGTAGTTTATTCCAACGTGGAATAATTCTATTTGAAAAAAAAAAAGCCTTTGCACATGTACGTGTTGCACCTTACGCCTCGTTGTTTCATTCCATTAGTTTGAGCTGCATACTCATTCAGCACTTCATTAATTTTTTTTTATATCTGATTCTGTCAAAGTCATTCAATATCCTGAAGATTTAGGAAAAAACTATCGTAGTCACATTTTTCTAAGAGAGAGAAAAGTTCGAGTTTCTCATATGGTTTGTTTCTAAGTGATGATGCAGTCTTGGGAGCTCTTTTCTGAACCCTCTCTAGTATTTCTTCGACTATTGTGTATCTGGAGACCAAACCTGGATGCTATGTTTATGATGAGGTCTAACAATTGCATTAAAAATAATCAATATCTTGTTTGGTATTTTTTTGCCCGGAGTTTCTAGCTACGGAGCTTAGCATTCTGTTGGAGTCTCTGGTCGCAGAGATGCAGTGTTTGATGCTTTTGAGATTGTTCTTTATGATTAACACAAGGTCCTCATCTTCTCTTGTGTCGATAAATTTGTTGTCAAACATTTTGTATTCCCGTTTGAGATTAACCTTCCAGGTCTCTGACCACATTATTATAATACTCATGACTGAGAGCTAAACCCTTAGGGGTAATACAGCGCCTGGGGAGCGGAGGACATTTAAGTTTGATCCAAGGAAGGGGAGCACAAGTCCAATTCCCTGGATCAAAAGCCCCTCACCCCTCTTGAGAGGTTTCTGACTACAGTCCCAACCCGTCCAGCTCACTCTTTGAATGCTTCACTTTCCCCAGCATGGTGCCATCCGCAAATTTTGCTATCTTAGATATCAGACCTATCTTGAATTCGCTTTTGTACATTGGAAAGAGGATTTAATTAACCGAGAACCGATTCCCAGGAAACTCTACTCTTCCCGTCTATCCACTCAGACACCTCTCAGTTGAGTACTATTCTCTGTTTCCCGTCTTTGAGTCAGTCACTTATCCAGGTATAATGTTTGGCTCATTTTCCATGTTTTTTTTTTTTTTTTTTTTGACCATCAGTCTTCGATGGGTTCTTTGTCAATGCTGTTGCGACTTCATCCCAGTTTTTGTATATATAATTAAAAAAAAATGAGTTTAGCATGATTTTTTTGGTGAATTCATGCTGGTTTCCAGATATTACGTAATTATTTTTCAACAATTAATAGTTGTCCCTCAAAAAAATTTCATTTGTTTACCTAAAATTGACGTTAAGCTGATGGAGAGTTGAGAGTTCTTTTTTTTTTTTTTTTTTTTAACCCTCCGGCCGTCTCACACCGAGCTAGGTTGACCTGACAAAAAAAAAAAAAAAAAAAAAAAAATTCACTGTCATTCAATCACTACCTTGCCAAAAGGTCGCCGATAACACAGTTCAAATGACCCTCCAAACAACAACATTCCCACCCCTTCAGAGGTGTTGTTAGAGTGTGAGCAGGTATTATTTATGAAGGGATTCAGGCACTGAATCCCTTCATAAATGATAAACCAATTGCTTCCATTCACTCCTATCTAACACGCCCACTTTAATATATTGGATGTCCAAGCCCGTAGAACTCAGAACCTCCCTTACCTTCACCCTTCCCTCCAATCTTTGTAAGGTCAATAACTACCCCTTCTTCACTCTCAAAATATCCAAACCACCTCAGCAACCCATCCTCAGCATAATATACCACACACTGGTCTTATACACATCGCTATTCCCTCCAGCCTCCTCCTCACTGTAACATTCAAAACCGAAGCTTCGCATCCGTACAGCAGTGCTAAAGCTGATCAAATGAGACTGTAATGTTACTGCACGGAAACCAAAATGGGGAATGGTCTATGTAAACCTTAGCAGAGGGCACTTGCACATGCCAAATGTTCCATGAACCTTCTAGTTATACTTCACCATGGTTAGTAATTTGAAGCCGATATGATGAAACGTGTTTAGGTTATTGACGAAAACCTTGGAAGAAGTTACAAGAAAACACAAACTGTGTACTAACAATGTTTTAGTTCGGGAATAAATAGGAATATATAGTATTTAACGGCTCAATAAACACGTGAAATTTAAAAATATATATAAAAATGGGAGTTTTCAAAATTTTTTGGTTGTATTTTATTAAAAAATTCTCTACAAACCAAGATTTTTTTATATATTTTTATAAGAATCTCCGTTTATTTAAAATTTCGTAAAAAAAAAAAATTGCATCTACACAGCCGAGAAAATAGTCTAAAAATATATAGTATTTAACGACTCAATAAACAAGTGAAATTTAAAAAAATATATAAAAATGAGAGTTTTCAAAATCTCTTGGTTGTATTTTATTAAAACATTCTCTACAAAACATAATTTTTTTTATTTTTATAAGAATCTCCGTTCATATAAAATTTCGTAAAAAAAGAAATCTCATTACACAGCCGAAAAACAATACAAAATAAATAAGATACACCAGTGTTTAGGGGTTGAAGGCTATCAGAAGAGGCATTCTCCAGTTGTTACAATGATTCCAACGATTCCATTTTTATCTATTTCATTATATTAACAAATTTTCTTGCCCACAAGCTAAATTTATTGGGAACTATGAAGTTCGTAAGAGACAACAGCCATTACCCTGTTAGAGACTGAAGCCATTCAGAAGAGATAGACTCAAATATATTTAACGTAATTCACCGGGAATAAAAACTCCCAATTTACATACAAAAGTAGTCAATACGCTTGTGTTTTATTTTACCTCGTATAAACAGGATGCACTTTTATTAAACATTTGAAGCCAAGCAGCAGAGGCTTTTCAAAGATAGCGAGTCTTTCCAGGAATCTCGAAATGAGTGTTACAACATTGGTCACAGGACATCTGCACATACCATTACAGTAACTTCATGAATTTTGCATTAGTTACTGTCAATCAGAGTTGAAAAGTTGAAGCCTATCGGATGAGGCTTTCTCATGTTGTGAATGAAATTTTTGTCCGAAGAAAAAATTCTGGCAAGTATATAAAGGAAACCGTCTGAGAATACCTAATAAATGCTGTTTTGATCAGCTATTATGCTAGAAGTTTGCCTGTTATTTTTTATAGTCAATTTGTAAGTCATTAGGGCTGATAAGTAAGACACAGGTGCAACAGTTAGGTATCTTCATACCGAAACGTTTCGCCTACACAGTAAGCTTCTTCAGTCGAATACAAAGGGAGCAGTAGGAACAGTAGAGATGTAAAGTCGATGTAATCAGTCCATCACCCTGGAAGACATAGTTTTGGGGTGGTCAGTCCCTCATCCTGGAGAAGTGTTCTGCTCTATAGTCTGGAACAATGTGAAGGTAAAGCTGTTAGGAAGCATCGGATACCTTTTATGACACGCTCCAGAATGTTACATTAGTATTGCGTGTCGTCTAGGGGGGTGTCGGGTGCGGGAAGTTGTAATATCTGTTACATTTGTTGAAGGTTCCTGGGGTTATCACCCCACCTGCAGAGCCCTTCACCTCACCTTCTAAACTGGGAAAAAACTTGATGTAAGTTAATGGTAAACAATACCGACAAGCAGTCAGGCAAGCACTGTATATTAATGGTTAATAAAACAGGTAAGTGTTTGGCGTTGTATACCATTAATATATATATAGAAATACTGCAGTGTAAGAATGTAAACTGTTATGGAAAATGAAAGTAAATTGCTACGGTGTGTTGGGAGCGATTGATGTTATAATTATATTTATATTTTTTTATAAATATTTTATATTATTATTATTAATTTTTATTTAATATATATTATTTTATACTATAATATTTATTATACTTAATAAATAAAGCGCTTAACCCATCTGAATCATTTAGTGCAAGGAGTGGTAGAGAATCGACCTTCCATCCAACAATCGCAATACAGAATCGCTACTTGCTTCTAATGAGAGAGGATTAGAGGCTTTGAAAGAGTATCAGTAGTTCGAGACAAGAGTCTGGGAATTACAAGCGACGATCCAAGCCCTCGGGAGAGCAAGATGTTTATATTTAGTTGCTAATGAGTCTTAAGAAGAAAATAAAATCTGGGACTGCTTGGAGGAGTAATGAACCGCTGAGTAGCGGTTCATTACTCTGAGTAGCGGTTCTGAGTAGCGGTTCATTACTGAGAATATCATTAACTGTTAAAGTGTGTTTGAGGATTCGCTTGACACGGGAGACCGGCTGTCTACCTTCATAGACGAGTAGTGTGTGTCGGGAAGTCATATTTTTTGTTTTCCTTTCCCTCTCTGCGGATGGGTTTATTTTGAGACGTGGGAGTATCTGCTTGTGCGCGCGACACTAATCCCTGACAGACGCAGACGACGTGCAGGGGAGCTGCCAAGGTGTCGTCTCATTACGACAGATGACGGTGTAAGATCCTAAAAGAGCAACACCCCCTTCCCTGACGCCTTCCCTCTACACATTCACATCATCCTGGCAAGGACAGCAAAGGGAAGGTGCTGTAGGAACGCAGGGACATGTCAGATTAAAAGGAAATGTGTTGGAAGGACAAAGAGTATGAGGACAGAGATGCGCGAAGAGAAATGATGGCAGGAAAAGAGAATAAACTAATGTATGACGTGGTATAAACATGAACAGGAAAATGAAGGGGAGTAAAATGTAAGGAGACTGGTGAATGGAGCTACAAATGAGCACGATGGTCTTCATTTTTAAAACCCTTTCTATCAGCCTTAATACCTCTAATATGGACTCACGAGATCTCTACCAGCAACGCCTCACACATCTCCTCTGACACCTTCCTCAACGTCTTGAATAAACTCTCCACACACCCTATAAAACCTTCATTAAGGCCCAACAATATCCATACAAAATCTTACACGAAAAATGTTTCAGTAGACGCTCACACCAAGGAAGGTATCCCCGTCTCCCGATAATCCCTTCCTCTCTTATCTGCATATTTCACCAGAGAATGAACCAACGAATCAGTTTTAAGATGTGCTAGTTTTCATATCCCCTCGTCTTTCTTCTCATCTTACGTTGTGAAGAAGTGTGCATTAACCATTGTAGTAGACGTGTTTTGAAGACGTTTGGAAATGAGTTTTAAAAGAGTGAGAATGATGCGGGGAGTGTGGGAGTAATATGGAAGCAAGAGAGAGAGTTTAACGGGGAAAGAAATAGGTGTTGGAGTGATTGCAATTAGTGTTGGATTAAGTTGCAGGGATTGTGGAAGGTGAATTGTAGGTGTAAGAAACTTAAGTTATTGGCTCGTAGACTGGGTATGAGCGAGTTACAAATTTATGCAGGTGAGTATACCTGGAGATACCTGAAGAGGGTTCCGGGGGTCAACGCCCCCGCTGCCCGGTCCGTGACTAGCACTTTCAGGAGAGAAAGAGAGTAGTATAAGGTAACTTCTATAGAACTCCTCAACACTTAGCGTCACCACCAGCTTCACATACTTTAACATCCTTACATATTCTTAAAAATACTTTAATTAAATCCCTTCAAAGCTTCCACCTACAACACCTCCACCTACCCCTATGTCACTTCAACCAATCCCCTAACCATCTTTACCTATTCTCTACAGCATCCTCACATATTCACTACAACACCCCTTATCTGCATCCTACATCACCTTACTCTTCACTCTAATTCATCTGCAAGACGTTGGCCATCAGTGTGAGATATTTGTGTGTGTGTGTGTGTGTGTGTGTGTGTGTGTGTGTGTGTGTGTGTGTGTGTGTGTGTGTGTGTGTGTGTGTGTGTGTGTGAGAGTGCCATCTTCCCACGGGTGGTACCGTCACAGAAGTGACTAAAGGTCGGGGTTCAGACGTAACTGGCCACCATTAAGATGCCTTCACTGGATGCTACCTTAAAGAGAACACCTGAAAGCCGAAGCTAATTAATCTCTCCGTCTAAGCAGCTTCGGCAGGTAAGACTATA
>WNWK01000673.1:25000-172500 GCA_009830355.1 Cherax destructor
ACATGTCCGAACCACCTCAACAACCCCTCCTCAGCCCTCTGGATAATAGTTTTGGTAATCCCGCACCTCATCCTAAGATATATATATATAGTGGTAGAGAAAAGTAGAAAATATTCATAAGATATCCAGAAATAGTGAAAGAGGAAGGTAGACAAAATAACCACAATGGTTGTCTTGCATATTTTGATATCACCTGTTTACTGTGATTTTTTGCATATAATATATATATATATATATATATATATATATATATATATATATATATATATATATATATATATATATATATATATATAAATATCGTGCCGAATAAGTAAAATTGGTCAATTAGCAAGAAGTCATTTAAAATTAAGTCCTTTCTAAGAATTTTCTCTTTTGCATTTAAAGATATATTTTTTTTATTTATGTTAATGTAAAAATTAATAATTTTGTACGAAGAGAACCTTAGAAAACTAACCTTATTATAACAAGCGCAATTTAATTTAGCCTAATCCAACTAAATATATTTTAGATAAGTTTATAATAATTTATTAATAAACAAACACAATGAAATATATTTTTTCATTAGGTTCAGAATGATATTTGCGAAATTATTGCATACACAAATTTTCGCTTGACTTATTCGGCAAGAAGAGCTTTTCTATTTAAGCCAAAATCGCAAGTTTTACCTATTCGGCACATATAAATATATACATAAAAACATACAATCATACTTACACAAATATATACATATATACATACAAGCGTGTGTGTGTGTGTGTGTGTGAGAGAGAGAGAGAGAGAGAGAGAGAGAGAGAGAGAGAGAGAGAGAGAGAGAGAGAGAGAAAGAGAGAGAGAAATCGTGTTATAAAGTAAAGTTATCTCCTTGCATAAGCCACTGGCTATACACGAGAAATAGCTCAGACAGCATCTTAATTTATCCGGCTACATAAAATAGCTGCCGAGATATATTAAAAGATAAGAAACTCGTTATGGCGTGCCGTCGTTACCCATTACTCTCGCAGGTCAATTGGTGCTGACGTGTTACCGGTCCTTGGGACAGGGTATGCAGGGCAGGGCAGGGCAGGGCAGGGCAGGGCAGGCAGGGCAGGCAGGCAACAATAGATCAAGGGAGGGCAGGAGGTGGCCTACCCATGTAAAGGTGACGCTGGTGTGTACCCACTCTCCTGAGAGCATTGATCAATAGAGTACATTTGTGGAAATGTGAATCTCTAGTTGCCTCTACTGGTTTAAACTTCACCTCTTGGGATACATTTTTTTTTTGACGTGCTCCTTCGTATCAATGCAATTACTTACCTTCTTATAGTTACTTCTGTGTAGTTATAACAACAAAGTTATTTTTTGCTCGTGGTGTCCCGTCTTCTGTTATTATTTTTATACGTTCACTAAATTCCTAATCCTCTAGACCCACAATATAATTTGTTACCATGAATGAGGATTTCCGCATTTTTCTTCATTCTCTTAGTGTGTCTTGCTAGATTTTTCGTCTATTTCACTACATTAACTCTTTAATCTTCCTTCCCATCCTCATTTAAATCTTCTTGCGTGTGCTCATGTTTAATAATGTTAGGCGGAGTCATGCTTGTAAACAGCCACACACACAAAAAAAAACATTTTCTTATTTTAGCATTTTTTTAATAGTCTTTCATCTGAAGAATAATCCAATCTTGTGACCACATTTTTTTTAACTTTGAATAACTACAAAAAATGGGCAAGTAAAGAAATCGCTGAGTATTCGATGCTAGAGACTTGGAACCATCCCAAAGTGAACGAATTTCTTTACCCTATTTTTATCATGTGCTTATTTCTTTGATTTTCATTTGTTTTATATGTTTATTTGGCTTTTCGTTAATGTATGTATGTATGTATGTATGTATGTATGTATGTATGTATGTATGTGCGTGTGCGCGTGTGTGTGTGTATGTGTGTGTGTGTGTGTGTGTGTGTACTCACCTAGTTGTGGTTGCAGGGATCACGTCAAAGCTCCTGGCCCCGAGAGTGTGTATGTGTGTGTGTGTGTGTAATTCAGGAGAGCTTATAATCATCGTATCTCGCATTTTATAATAAATTTACAAAATTAGTAATTAAGGTTTTTCAAGAGGTGTGGACACACCCACCTGATAAGCACCAGTCACTAATTACGACGAAACAATGCCCAGTATCCCCGCAACATTCGTTCTATCACAACCTGATCAACTTACAGCCACCTTCCCCCCCCTTCCTACTGCAGGAACTAAGAGAGCCTCCCCAACCACCTTTCCCTGTGCCATCATACCACTCTCATTCCATCTTCACAACTGGCTTAACTCTATTTTGGAATAAATAACATTGCTCGTCTTTGGACTTTCTTCACCATACAAATACTATTATATTAATGGTGAGTAATAACGAAAGAATGATGAATGAAACTTGTACAACATCTGAGAATATTTATTTATAAAGATATCCAGGTGTTGCACACATGTATTACTCATTACTAGGGTCATATGTTTTTATGTGTGGACACCAGACCGCTGGCCAAACACCTAACGACAGCTACAGTCAGTCTGACTGGAATATACCATAGCGCCACACAGTCTGACTGGTTGGGCTTATATTCATTGAAACAAGCGAAGTAACTGTGCCAAGACAAGTATCATATCTTTCGTGTTTGCTCCATTTATATTTATTCATTCATTCTGTCATTTCCTGCATTATTTTCATTTATCTATTATTATTCTCTCCTATCTCTCGTCATTTTCCAGGCCCCTACCCTTCACCCATCTTTAATATTTTAACTTACTCTCCTTCCCTTCACACTCATAGCCTCTCTTTCTCTCTCTCTCTCTCTCTCTCTCTCTCTCTCTCTCTCTCTCTCTCTCTCTCTCTCTCTCTCTCTCTCTCTCTTTTCCCTCTTCATAAAAAGGGCCATTCTAAGCGTTTGCCAATGCACAACATTACAATGTTCTCCATAAGCCTCCAACAAACAGCAGTTCTATATTCGTGAGGAAGGTGTTTAGCGGGACTGAACAGAGGCCGGCGCCACAGTTACCGGGCGGAGGATCGAGCGCTGAATGATGCACACGGATTATGGATGTAGTTAAACTTATTTGGGGATGCAAGACCAGTGTTGGGAAATATAACCTATGTGCGGAAGTCTTTTATGCGATATTTGACTTAGGCCAAAAAGATCTATATAGGGAAAGAGATCCATATAGGAAAGCAAGGTGTGTGAAAGTTTTTAACATATTTAATAAAGCTGTAGACATCACGTGGATAACTTGACCAAACTTGATCCATATAGAGAAAGTGTACTTTAGGGAAATAAAAGATATCCTCACCAGAAAAGCTCAAAATAAAAGAAGAAAAAACGAGTCACTCGGTCCACTTCGAGGTCAGCATGATAATGCTCTGGACTTTCCCCTGACCCCGGATGACCTTTTCTGAAACGTTAGGTAACCTGCAGCTACCGTACGGTCGAGCGGTTAATGGTGTCACGTCGGGTAGCAGCAGCTACAGTACGATCTACCGGTTAATGGTGCCACGTTGGATAGCAGGAGTTACAGTACGATCTAGCGGTTAATGGTGCCACGTCTGTCAGCAGCAGCTACAGTACGATCTAGCGGTTAATGGTGCCACGTTGGATAGCAGGAGTTACAGTACGATCTAGCGGTTAATGGTGCCACGTCTGTCAGCAGCAGCTACAGTACGATCTAGCGGTTAATGGTGCCACGTCGGGTAGAAGGAGTTACAGTACGATCTAGCGGTTAATGGTGCCACGTCTGTCAGCAGCAGCTACAGTACGATCTAGCGGTTAATGGTGCCACGTCGGGTAGAAGGAGTTACAGTACGATCTAGTGGTTAATGGTGCCACGTCGGAAAACAGCAGCTACAGTACAATCTAGAGGTTAATGGTGCCACGTCGAGCAGCAGCAGCAGCAGCTGCAGTACGATCTAGCTGTTAATGGTGCCACATCGAATACCACCATCCACGGTACGGTCGAGCGGCCACTACCAAGTCGTGTACTAGCGGCTACCATAACGGTCGGGAGGTTTATGAATGGAATGGCGATAAGCATCAATTATCTCCTCCCTGGCTACGCTGATCATACATTCTCATGCATTCCTGTTATCAAATGTGGCTCACCGCGGGGCCAAGGGCCACGTACCCTGGTATTCGACCAGCAAGTTGCAGTCGATGGTATTCCTACATATTTGGAAGTTCTCCCGTGGAACGCAGCATGCAAGAAAGAGTGCGTAGGGAACTAGGAAGTAACGTGTAATATGAAATGAGAGAGAGAGAGCAAGGGGGGTGTGAGTTGTATGTCCATTTAAAGATGTAACCACTATGATCATATGTTTTATATGAAGCGCTAAGCCCGTGTGGCTCATTCGGCTCAAAAAATAGTTAGAAGCTTGAACCACCGTCAGCTAATCGCGAGTACCGTATATAGCGAGGGTGAGGCTGGTGACTCCTGTGTAACATGATATACATTACACACACATACACACATAGACTCAGCTATGAATAGACACTGCAACTACAAATAGGTGAGCGCGCCACACACACACACACACACACACACACACACACACACACACACACACACACACACACACAAGTGCTGGATGAAATACACACAGCCGAGGAGGAGGTGAACAAGCTGTTATGTGAACTCGATACCTCAAAAGCGGTGGGACCTGACAATATTTCTCCGTGGGTCCTTAGAGAGGGAGCAGAGATGTTGTGTGTGCCACTAACAAAAATCTTCAACACATCCATTGAAACTGGACAACTACCTGAGGCGTGGAAGATGGCAAATGTAGTCCCAATTTTTAAGAAAGGAGACAGACACGAGGCATTAAACTACAGACCTGTGTCACTGACGTGTATAGTATGCAAAGTCATGGAGAAGATCATCAGGAGGAGAGTGGTGGAGCACCTAGAAAGACACAAGCTTATAAACGACAACCAGCACGGTTTCAGGGAAGGAAAATCCTGTGTCACAAATCTACTGGAGTTTTATGACAAGGTAACAGAAGTAAGACACGAGAGAGAAGGGTGGATAGACTGCATTTTCTTGGACTGCAAGAAGGCGTTCGACACAGTTCCTCACAAGAGGTTAATGCAAAAGCTAGAGGATCAGGCACACGTAACAGGAAAGGCACTGCAATGGATCAGAGAATATCTGACAGGGAGGCAACAACAAGTCATGGTACGTGACGAGGTGTCAGAGTGGGCACCTGTGACGAGTGGGGTTCCACAAGGGTCAGTCCTAGGACCTGTACTGTTTTTGGTATATGTGAATGACATAACGGAAAGGATAGACTCAGAAGTGTCCCTGTTTGCAGATGATGTGAAGTTAATGAGAATAATTAAATCAGTTGAGGATCAGGCAGGACTCCAAAGAGACCTAGACAGGCTACAAGCCTGGTCTAGTAAATGGCTCCTTGAATTTAACCCTGCCAAATGTAAAGTCATGAAGAACGGGGAAGGGCAAAGAAGACCGCAGACAGAGTATAATCTAGGTGGCCAAAGACTGCAAACCTCACTCAAGGAAAAAGATCTTGGGGTGAGTATAATACCGAGCACATCTCCTGAGGCACACATCAATCAGATAACTGCTGCAGCATACGGGCGGCTGGCAAACCTAAGAATAGCGTTCCAATAGCTCACTAAGGAATCGTTCAAGACTCTGTACACCATATACGTCAGGCCCATACTGGAGTATGCAGCACCAGTTTGGGACCCACACCTGGTCAAGCACGTCGGGAAATTAGAGAAAGGACAAAGCTTTGCAACAAGACTAGTCCCAGAGCTAAGGGGATTGTCCTACGAAGAAAGGTTAAGGGAAATCGGCCTGACGACACTAGAGGACAGGAGGGTTAGGGAAGACATGATAACGACATATAAAATACTGCGAGGAATAGATAAGGTGGACAGAGACAAGATGTTCCAGAGAGGGGACACAGAAACAAGGGGTCACAGTTGGAAGTTGAAGACTCCTATGAGTCAAAGGGATGTTAGGAAGTATTTCTTCAGTCATAGAGTTGTCAGGAAGTGGAATAGCCTAGAAAGTGACGTAGTGGAGGCAGGAACCATACATAGTTTTACGACGAGGTTTGATAAAGCTCATGGATCAGGGAGAGAGAGGACCTAGTAGCAATCAGTGAAGAAGCGGGGCCAGGAGCTATGACTCGACCCCTGCAACCACAAATAGGTGAGTACAAATAGGTGAGTACACACACACACACACACACACACACACACACACACACAAAACACACACACGCACACATACCTGACATGAAGGAAACAACGGTTGTTGCTACGTGACAAGGTGTCAGAGTGGGCGCATATTTTGAGTGGGGGTTCCACATGGGTCAGTCTTAGGTCCGGTGCTGTTTTTGTATATGTGAATGACATGACTGAAGGAATAGACTCAGAGATGTTCCTGTTCGCAGACGATGTGAAACTAATAAGGAGAATACAAGTGGACGAGGATCAGGTAGGTCTACAAGGGAATCAGGACAGGCTGCAAGCCTGGTCCCACTAAGTGCAAAGTCATGAAACTTGGGAAGGACAAAGAAGGTCGCAGACAGAGTACGGCCTAGAGAGTCAAAGGCTGCAAAACTCACTCAAAGAAAAGAATCTTGTGGTGAGCATCCTACCGAGCACATCTCCTGAGACGCACATCAAGGAAATAACAGCTGTATCATGTGGGCGCCTGGTAAATCTAAGAATAGCGTTTCGACATCTAAGTATGGCGTCATTCACGATACTGTGCACCGTGTACGTCAGGCCCGTATTGAAGTATGCAGCACCAGTATGGAACCCACACTTTGGCAAACACGTCAAGAAATTGGAGAAAGTTCAAAAGTTTGCAATAAGACTAGTCTCGGAGCCAAGGGGTATGTCATACAAGGAGAGGTTAAGAGAAGTCAACGTGACAACACTGGACGACAGGAGGGATAGGGAAGACATGATAACGACGTATAAAATACTGAGAGGAATTGACAAAATGGACAGGGCCAGAATGTTTCAGAGATGGGATACAGGAACAAGGGGACACAAATGGAAGTTTAGAACTCAGATGAGTCATATGGATGTTAGGAAGTATTTCTTCAGCATTAGAGCTGTCAGAAGTGGAACAATCTAGAGAGTGATGTAGTGGAGGGAGGATCCATACATACCCTAAATGAGAAGTACGATAAGGCTCTTGGAGTAGGGAGAGAGTGGACCTAGTAGCGACTAGTGAAGAGGCGGGGCCAGGAGTTCTGAATAGACCTCTGCAACCACAAATAAGTGAGTACAAATAGGTGAGTACACACACACACACACACAAACATTGTCACCACCTGCAATAAATATCTTATCTCACTAGCTTATATCCGTGGAAGCTCATGCACTCATGCATGCGTGAAGCTTACTCATCCATGCTTGCGTAAAGTTTGCTCACCCACGTATGCGTGAAGCTTAGTCACCCATGCTTGTGAAAAGCTTGGTAACCCAAGCAGCCAGGTATGCATAGAGCTCACGAAGCCACGAATGAGTAAATCACACGCTCCTACGTATGAGCAATGAGACTGAACAAATTAAGTTACTCACTTCCTAAATAATATATATATATATATATATATATATATATATATATATATATATATATAATGTCGTGCCGATTAGGTAAAACTGGTCAATTAGCAAGTACTCATTTAAAAATAAGTCCTTTCTAAAATTTTCTCTTATACGTTTAAAGATATATTTTTTTCATTTATGTTAATGTAAAAAATTATAAATTTGTACCAAGAGAAACTTTTAAAACTTACCTAACCTTATTATAACAAGCGCAATTTAATTTAGCCTAACCCAACTAAATATATTTTAGATACGTTTACAATAATTTAATAATAAACAAACACAATTAAATATTTTTTTTTTCGTTAGGTTCAGAATGATTTTTTGCGAAATTATTGCATACACAAATTTCCGCTTGTCTTATATGGCAAGAAGAGCGTTGCTATTTAAGCCAAAATCGCAAGTTTTACCTAATCGGCACAACATGATGCTGCCGCCATTGGTGGGACACTGTCATTGAAGACTTTACCGTCTGTGGCTTCGTCTTGTTCATCCCCGTCTAGGGTTGAGTCCCAACTCTTACCTTAACCTTATATAACTAGTTTCCTGCCTCGTGGGCGCTTTACCCAACTGTTAAGCGGTATATCCCTGACTGCCTGATGACGTCTGTCTTTTGAGAATCTAGTATGTTGTTAACCTATCCTCTCTCCGCTTTTTCTTTAGATTCAGTTCTATTAGTATCTGCTCGGACATCAGCTCTCTCATGTTTCGAACCATTATTATTATGTTTATTATTATTATTTATTATTATTATTATTATTATTATTATTATTATTATTATTATTATTATTATTATTATTATTATTATTATTATTATTATAATATTCTATGGGAAGCATTTAACTAGTATGGATCATACTGTGTCTGAAAAATGGAATATAATTAGGCTTTATTCATGGAAGAGGAGAGTAACTTTATTTCCAGGATTAAGAGCTCTTCAGCATCAAATTTCTTTACTTTCTCTATATGCTTGATCATGTATGAACCACAGGGACTGCAGACAAGTGCTGTATACTCTATGGTAGTTGGGTGTGACACATGTCGTGTATAAGGTTCTGGGCAATTCTTGGCTGATTTTCTTGAGAGTTGTTCTTAAGTAAGCTATGTGCGCTGGCATAATTGTGTTTATATGCACTCGTGATGATATACTCGGTACTATTCTGAGTCCGTGGGGTCTTTCCAGACTGTCACCACAGTCTGTATTGTTGGGATTTAATTTCGGTATTCATTTTCCTGACCATCACTGTAGTGTGTCCAAGTTATCTTATAATCTTTCTACTTTCAAAAT
Organism: Cherax destructor; assembly: GCA_009830355.1. Lineage (NCBI taxonomy): Eukaryota > Metazoa > Arthropoda > Malacostraca > Decapoda > Parastacidae > Cherax > Cherax destructor. The sequence goes on from WNWK01000673.1 coordinate 33,904, forward strand.
TTTTGTCCTAATTAGTCTATTATCAACTTCAAATACTAAAATACATAAATTTTGTCATCTTGTTTGTCGTTTACATATAGGAAGAACAGTACTTGTCCCAGGACTGTGCCCTGTGGTACACCGCTTGTTACCTATACTCTTCCTGATAATTCTTCTCTGTTAATCACTATTTCCTTCCAATTAGGTATTCTACGATCTATTGTACTATATTTCTTGTTTTCTAACTGCTCTTCTAATTTGTGGCTTAATCTTTGATGCAGTTAATCCATCCTTCTCTTTCTTGCTTTATATCTTTCATTCTTTCGTAAAATTCCAGTAGGTTCGTACTACAGGACTTTAAAAACTTTATGACACCGTTTCTGCCAGTTCTGGATTATTGTTGTGTCAACAGTGCTCCAGGACGGACCGAAACATCGTCATCAAGTTACTCTAAGTGTGAGTTTCGGGTGAATTTCTCAGCCAAGGCGTTTTTTTGCAAGAATCATAAGAAGCTGGTGCTTTTGTCTTTTATAAATCCTTTGTTCTCCAGGTGCCCCATTATCATCCTTCCGATTATCTTCTCTCTTATCTTGGACAGAATGCTTGCAGTATGCATGTCTACAGCTGAGCACTTTTTTGTTTATCTCTTGCTTAGTGTCATACATTAACTGCTTTTTTATATTTATAGCTGTTGTACCATTTCCAGTAATGTGTTGATTTTCGCTAGTGATGCAAATAGCGAAAATCAACACAGTACTACCCCTTTCAGAACCCAGAGAGATAAATTATCAGGCTTCACTACCGTTGATGAAACCTGCTCACTCAGTAGATTCTTCTTAAAGTATATACTTCGCTTCTTACCCTCATATGAGGATGTTTTCCAGTCTCTGTTGGTATCTCCCATCTCTGTTTCTCGTGGCCAGGCTCGAATTCCACAGTAAACTCATTCTTCAACTGCCTGTTAAGTTCCATGCAGACTTTGTCAATCTCAGTAAGCTCTCCTCCATCCTTCCTTTATCTTACTACTCGGTGTTTCATAGTCATCTTCCTTATTATTATTATTATTATTATTATTTGCTGCGCATCGTATTCCGTGGGGTTTAGCTTTTGATGCAATGTCAGTCTCAAATATTCTCTCCAATTCTTTTTTTCGCTTACGAATAATTATTTTTGGCATCTCTGCTTGCTTCTTTGTTTTCTGCCCTCCTCCTCTTTCAGTGTTTTTGTCCACCCTCTGGCACTTCTTTGCCTTACCCATAAACTCTTCCTTCTCTACTTGCCTCTTCTTTTTTATATGTAAACTTATTTTACATCTTCCAGCACTCCCCAAACAGGTATTTCATCTTCTCCTGCATTGACTTTCCTTTCATTTATTTTTCTCTATATGATACTCCGTCTCTTCTGGCTTAGCTTTAATTTTTCTCCTCTTTCCTTGGTTCCCTCTAAGGTCTTTTCTACTAGGTAGTTGAAGTTCTGGGCTTTATGTCTCTTACCCCAGGAGTTCCTCATTCTATTTTCTCTATTTGCACATTGAGGTAAAAATCGAACTCGAGTTTTGCAAATTCATTCGTCCCTTCTCTTTGAAGAGTAAGTGCATACTGAATTATAGCACATCTGTCTCACTATTAACAGACGGAGGATCGAGCCTCCACCACTCCTTGTAATATATTATACATACGGATTTAATGCCTCACATAAATAATTGCAGTAACAGATAAAATCATCTCTCTTGCTTCCCTTATGCACTGGTCTCCTGCTGTTTGGTGGTGGAATATAGAGTGCAGCTTCAACGACGTTTGGTCCCCTTGTCGTGATTACACCTGTTATGTAACTTATGTACTCATTACTGTGCATTCTACAAAGTTTCTCATACTTGCACATGTTTCTCTGTGCACCTAATTTCTCCATTCCACCCTCCTTACACGCTACCCAGCTGAGAGCATGGCGTTCGTTAGTCTCTATTAACTTTGTTTACATGTAATCTGTTACGTTTGGTAACACTTCTGCCATTCATTGTTACACAATCACTGTCTGAGTGAGTGTACTCGCTTACATATAGTTCCAGGGATGTGACCGCATGTGACTGCATGTGTACTAACCTAGTTGTACTCACCTAGTTGTGGTTGCAGGCGCCGAGTCACAACTCCTGGCCCCGCCTCTTCAATGGCCGCTACTAGGTCACTCTTCCTGCTCCATAAGCTTTATCATACTTCTTCTTAAAGCTATGTATGGCTCCTGCCTCCACTACATCACTTTCCAGACTGTTCCACTTCCTGACTGCTATATGAATGAAGAAATACTTCCTAACATTCCTGTGACTGATCTGAGTGTTCAGCTTTCAATTATGACCCTTTGTTGTTGTGTCCCATCTCTGGGACATCCGGTCTCTGTTCACCTTGTTAATTCCTCTCAGAATTTTATATATTGTTATCATGTATCCCCTATCCCTCCTGTCCTCCAGTGTCGTCAGGTCGATTTCTCTTAACCTCTCCTCGTAGGACATGCCCCTTAGCTCCGGGACTAGTCTCGCTGCAAACCTTTGCACTTTCTCTAATTTCTTGACGTGCTTGACCAGGTGTGGGTTCCAGACTGATGCTGCATATTCCAATATGGGCCTGACGTACAGTGTACAGAGTCTTGAACGATTCCTTACTGAGGTGTCAGAATGCTATTCTTAGGTTTGCAGGGCGCCCATATGCTGCAGCAGTTATTTGGTTGATGTGCGCCTCAAATGTGCTTGTTATTATACTCACCCCAAGATCCTTTTCCTTTAGTGAGATTTGCAGTCTTTGGACCCCTAGACTGTACTCTGTCTGCGGTCTTCTTTGCCCTTCCCGTTCTTCATGACTTTGCTCTTGTTAAGTTAAAGGACACAAGTGCAACTAATGTGACATTTTATTGTGGCAACGTTTCGCTCTCCAGGAGCTTTATCAAGCCGGCTTGATAAAGCTCCTGGAGAGCGAAATGTTGTCACAATAAAATGTCACATTAGTTGCACTTGTGTCCTTTTACTTAACATATTGTCGGTAATTCTACCAACATAATACATTTTGCTCTTGGTGGGAATCTGGACCAGGCTTGCAGCCTGTTCAGATCCCTTTGTAGTCCTGCCTGATCCTTATCTGATTGAATTCTCATTAGCTTCACACCGTCTGTAAAGAGGAACACTTCTGAGTCTATTCCGCCCGTCATGTCTTTCATATATACCAGAAACAGTACTGGTCCTAGGACTGACTCTTGTGGAACCCCGTTCGTCACAGGCGCCCATTCGGACACCTCGTCACGTACCATGACTCGTTGTTGCCTACCTGTCAGGTATTCTCTGATCCACTTCAGTGCCTTCCCTGATATACCTGACTGATCCTCCAGCTTTTGCACTAATCTCTTGTGGGGAACTGTATTAAAAGCCTTCTTACAGTCCAAGTAAATGCAATCTACCTACTCTTCTCTCTCTATTGTCTTACTGCCGTCACCTTGTCGAAGAACTCCAGTAGGTTTGCAGCACAGGATTTCCCTTCTCTGAAACTATGCTGGTTATCGTGAATAATCTCATTCCTTTCTGTGTGGTCCACCACTCTTCTCCTGATAATCTTCACCATGATTTTGCAAACTATACCTGTCAGTAACACTGGTCTGTAGTTTAATGATGCGTGTGTCTCTTAAAAAATGGCACTACATTTGCTGTCTTCCATACCTCAGGTAGTCGCCATGTTTCGATAAATGTTTTGGAAATTGTTGTTAGTGGCACACAGAGCGCCTCTGCTCCCTCTCGTAGGACCCACGGAGAGATTTTGTCAGGCCCCATCGCCTTGGAGGTATCTATTTCGCTTAGCAGCCTCTTCTCCACCTCCTCGGTTGTATGTATTGTGTACCCCATTACTTCGGCTTTCTGGTGTCCTTTTTGTCTCCACTGTAAATACTTCTCTAAATCTAATGTTGAGCTCTTTACATACTTCCCAGTCGTTTGTTGTGGTCTTCCCTCCTTCCTTCCTCAGCCTAATTATCTGATCCTTGACTGTTGTTTTTATTCCCTGGTGTAGCTGTACAACAGCTTCGGGTCAGACTTGGCTTTCGCTGCCACTGGGCATATTCATTTCTGGCTCTTCGACTAATCTCGTTATTTTCCTGGGTCCTTTGCCTTCTATACTTCTTCCATTCTCTAGTACATTTAGTTCTGGCCTTTCTACACCTTTGGTTGAACCAAGGGCTCGTCCTGGCCTTCCCATTATTTCTGTTGCTCTTGGGTATGAACCTCTCTTCTGCTTCCTTGCATTTTGTTGACACATATTCCATCATTTACTGACTTTCCCGCCAGTTCTCTTTCCAACTGAACCTCGTGCAGGAAATTCTTCATCCCTGTCTAGTCCCCTCTCTTGTAGTTTGGCTTCACTCGTCCTGCACTGTCTGCTTCCCTCTCCACTTGTAACCCTACTATATAATCGAAGCTCCGGACCAGTTGATCACTAGCTCCGAGGTGTGTGTGTGTGCGTGTCGGTTGAAGTCACATATTTGATTGGTTGGCTTAGGTGTTGTTTGTGTTCATGTAATTGCATTTTTTTATGGTGACTTTTGCATTATAGTTTCATGAAAAAGGTTGCGCGTTTAGTATGTTTGGATACATATTTTGTATGCTTACGCATATCATTTTCTAGTTAAGATTATATAGTTTTATGAGCGGTTTAGTTTCACAACATTCTTAATGTGTGAGGCTGTAATCCTATGTTGTGTTTGTCTATAACATTAGAGGATAAATTAGTTTATCACTTAACATATTAAGGTTCTTTACGTATTTTTCTATATTCTCCTCGTGTTTCTTTCTCGAAGGTGAAGCCAACGAAATGAACTGAAGAACAATTTTCACAAGAATCGCCATAAGGAACGATATCATCTTCATATACATCGGTATGCCATAAACATTCCAGTGAGCAAATATCGTAGAACTCACTTCAAACGTGTAAGAGGAATTTATAATACAATCTTATAATTATAGAGGGGTGAATCAGGTAGCCCTATGGCGAGGACGCCGTCGTGGGGTTGCTATCTTGCACACAAGTTTGCTTTGTGTTGTGGTAAGCGATATTTTTACTTGTTGTAGCCAGCGGTGACAGTCATGCCTGCTCATGCCTGGTATGGAATCCCGCTCTATGCTATATACCTAGCTAGTCCAGCCTGAGTTGGCTGTCTACCTATATGTCATGGTGGCTCTCCAGTCCAGCCTGAGCGACCTGTCGGGTTAAATTCCCTACTGGTCATGAGGTACGAATAATCCAGCTCCGTACACTGACCGATCCAGCTGTAGTGAGCTGTCCAGCTGTATGACCTACCGGCTTTACCGTTCAACCTTTCAAGTTACCCAGCGATTCGTTCATATACTACTACTACTACTACTACTACTGCTACTGCTGCTACTACTACTACTACTACTGCTACTACTACTACTACTAATAATAATAATATTAATAATTTGGTTTCATACCATGGCAGGTTTACCTGTTGTAATACAAATAAATGCTCTAACGTTTCCACGAAGTCATGTTGTATTTTTACATATCAGAAAAAGAGGCTGTTACCTGTTTTGTGTTAATTCTTGATTTTACGATAATTACGTTGTTGATGTTGTACGCAGCTGGGAAATGCTAACGCGGGAGAATTGCTACAGTAAATATTACATCATGCGTGAAATTGATCGTGAGTCAAATTCAGTGTAGCAGAACTGTGCGTAAAATGCGTCAGGATGTGTGCATATTCGTTATTCCTTACGCAAAACAAATGGGTCACAGTTTCTTTTCGTATGGTAATTTGTTTTTTGTCCGTATTTAATGAATGTTATCAAAGTAAAAGGAGTCATGCTAGAAGGGAAGGAGAGAAAATGAGGGCATCAGGTAGCCCTGAAAAAAATCCCGTAAAAACTATATATACTGCAAATTGATTTCGCTGTGATGTATATTGATAATGTCATAACTCGCACTCTACCGTCATCGCTTATAACATTCAAGCTAAGGATCTGTTACAAGAACAAGCTAATGTATATTTATTCTTGCTATATCAAACAATTACTTTCCTATGCAGCAAGAAAGCTGAGTGTCAGCAGCGATAAGTGGATCAGAGAAATATGTAACAATAAATTCGTCTCTGTTCACTGCAGCTGTGAGTGGCTTGAGTGGCCTCCACACTCAACACTCAAACCAGTTGATGCAACACCTAGTATACAGAAGTAAGGGCACAGGCTGGGTGCGCAAGCAAGGGTGCACAAGCAGGAAGACAAAGGCACCTGAAGGGAGGCACAGGCAGGGGGCACGTGAAGGGAGGCACAGGCAGGGGGCACGTGAAGGGAGGCACAGGCAGGGGGCACCTGGAGGGAGGCACAGGCAGAGAAGCAGTGGGGAACATGTAAGGAAGTACAAACAGGGGGACACAAGCAGGGAGTATAGACAGGGGGGACACAGATAAGGGGACAGAGGCAAGGAGACATAGACAGGGAAGTTGAGGAAGGGGGGCACATGTAAGCAGCAGAGCTCCAACTTAAGTGCAAAAATATGTATAACAGGTTGGACCTCACTTGAATGGTGAATATAACGAACATATTGCTGGGAGAGCACAAGAGTTATGAGAATCAACACAGAGGCTTGTGATTATGTCGACTTTATTGTTTACTCCTTCACGGTGTCTCCAGTGTTCCTCCACTCCAGTGTTCCTCCACTCCAGTGTTCCTCCACTCCAGTGTACCTCCACTCCAGTGTACCTCCACTCCAGTGTTCCTCCACTCCAGTGTTCCTCCACTCAAGTGTTCATCCACTCCAGTGTTCATCCACTCCAGTGTTCATCCACTCCAGTGTTCATCCACTCCAGTGTTCATCCACTCCAGTGTTCCTCCACTCCATTGTATCTCAATTCCAGTGTTCCTCCACTCCAGTGTTCCTCCACTCCAGTGTTCCTCCACCCCAGTGTTCCTCCACTCCAGTGTTCCTCCACTCCAGTGTTCCTCCACTCCACTGTTCCTCCACTCTACAAACAAGTGCCTCTCCACACTAGTGCCCCTCAACACAAGTGCCCGTCAACACTAGTACCCCTCAACACTGGTGCCCCTCCACCCTCCACACCAGTGTTCCTACACCCTCCACACCAGTGTTCCACCACCCTCCACACCAGTGTTCCTCCACCCTCCACACCAGTGTTCCACCACCCTCCACACCAGTGCTCCCTCACCCTCCACACCAGTGTTCCATCACCCTCCACACCAGTGTTCCACCACCCTCCACACCAGTGTTACTCCACCCTCCACACCAGTATTCCACCACCCTCCACACCAGTGTTCCATCACCCTCCACAGCAGTGTTCCATCACTCTCCACACCAGTGTTCCACCACCCTCCACACCAGTGTTACTCCACCCTCCACACCAGTGTTCCACCACCCTCCACACCAGTGTTCCATCACCCTCAACACCAGTGTTCCTCCACCCTCCACACCAGTGTTCCATCACCCTCCACACCAGTGTTCCACCACCCTCCACACCAGTGTTCCATCACCCTCCACACCAGTGTTACTCCACCCTCCACACCAGTGTTCCATCACCCTCCACACCAGTGTTACTCCACCCTCCACACCAGTGTTACTCCACCCTCCACACCAGTATTCCACCACCCTCCACACCAGTGTTCCATCACCCTCCACACCAGTGTTCCATCACCCTCCACACCAGTGTTCCACCACCCTCCACACCAGTGTTTCATCACCCTCTACACCAGTGTTACTCCACCCTCCACACCAGTGTTCCATCACCTTCCACACCAGTGTTACTCCACCCTCCACACCAGTGTTACTCCACCCTCCACAACTCCACCCTCCACACCAGTGTTACTCTACCATCCACACCAGTGTTACTCCACCATCCACACCAGTGTTACTCCACCATCCACACCAGTGTTACTCCACCCTCCACACCAGTGTTTCATCACCCTCTACACCAGTGTTACTCCACCCTCCACACCAGTGTTCCTCCACCCTCCACACCAGTGTTACTCCACCCTCCACACCAGTGTTACTCCACCCTCCACACCAGTGTTACTCCACCCTCCACATCAGTGTTCCATCACCCTCCACATCAGTGTTCCATCACCCTCCACACCAGTGTTACTCCACCCTCCACACCAGTGTTACTCCACCCTCCACACCAGTGTTACTCCACCCTCCACACCAGTGTTCCATCACCCTACACACCAGTGTTCCATCACCCTCCACACCAGTGTTACTCCACCCTCCATATAAGTGTTCCATCACCCTCCACATCAGTGTTCCATCACCCTCCACACCAGTGTTACTCCACCCTCCACACCAGTGTTACTCCACCCTCCACACCAGTGTTCCATCACCCTCCACACCAGTGTTCCACCACCCTCCACACCAGTGTTACTCCACCCTCCACACCAGTGTTACTCCACCCTCCACACCAGTGTTACTCCACCCTCCACACCAGTGTTCCATCACCCTCCACACTAGTGTTCCATCACCCTCCACACCAGTGTTCCATCACCCTCCACACCAGTGTTCCATCACCCTCCACACCAGTGTTACTCCACCCTCCACACCAGTGTTACTCCACCCTCCACACCAGTGTTACTCCACCCTCCACATCAGTGTTCTATCACCCTCCACATCAGTGTTCCATCACCCTCCACACCAGTGTTACTCCACCCTCCACACCAGTGTTACTCCACCCTCCACACTAGTGTTACTCCACCCTCCACATCAGTGTTCCATCACCCTCCACATCAGTGTTTCACCACCATCCACACCAGTGTTACTCCACCCTCCACACCAGTGTTACTCCACCCTCCACACCAGTGTTACTCCACCCTCCACACCAGTGTTACTCCACCCTCCACACCAGTGTTCCATCACCCTCCACACTAGTGTTCCATCACCCTCCACACCAGTGTTCCATCACCCTCCACACCAGTGTTCCATCACCCTCCACACCAGTGTTACTCCACCCTCCACACCAGTGTTACTCCACAATCCACACCAGTGTTACTCCACCCTCCACACCAGTGTTACTCCACCCTCCACACCAGTGTTACTCACCTCCACACCAGTGTTCCTACCATCCACACCAGTGTTACTCCACCCTCCACACCAGTGTTACTCCACCATCCACACCAGTGTTACTCCACCCTCCACACCAGTGTTTCATCACCCTCTACACCAGTGTTACTCCACCCTCCACACCAGTGTTACTCCACCCTCCACACCAGTGTTACTCCACCCTCCACACCAGTGTTACTCCACCCTCCACACCAGTGTTACTCCACCCTCCACATCAGTGTTCCATCACCCTCCACATCAGTGTTCCATCACCCTCCACACCAGTGTTACTCCACCCTCCACACCAGTGTTACTCCACCCTCCACACCAGTGTTACTCCACCCTCCACATCAGTGTTCCATCACCCTCCACATCAGTGTTCCACCACCCTCCACACCAGTGTTACTCCACCCTCCACACCAGTGTTACTCCACCCTCCACACCAGTGTTACTCCACCCTCCACACCAGTGTTACTCCACCCTCCACACCAGTGTTCCATCACCCTCCACACCAGTGTTACTCCACCCTCCACACCAGTGTTACTCCACCATCCACACCAGTGTTACTCCACCCTCCACACCAGTGTTACTCCACCCTCTACACCAGTGTTACTCCACCATCCGCACCAGTGTTACTCCACCCTCCACACCAGTGTTACTCCACCATCCACACCAGTGTTACTCCACCCTCCACACCAGTGTTTCATCACCCTCCACACCAGTGTTACTCCACCCTCCACACCAGTGTTACTCCACCCTCGACACCAGTGTTACTCCACCCTCCACACCAGTGTTACTCCACCCTCCACACCAGTGTTACTCCACCATCCACACCAGTGTTACTCCACCCTCCACACCAGTGTTACTCCACCATCCACACCAGTGTTACTCCACCCTCCACACCAGTGTTCCATCACCCTCCACACCAGTGTTACTCCACCCTCCACACCAGTGTTACTCCACCATCCACACCAGTGTTACTCCACCCTCCACACCAGTGTTACTCCACCCTCCACACCAGTGTTACTCCACCATCCACACCAGTGTTACTCCGCCCTCCACACCAGTGTTACTCCACCCTCCACACCAGTGTTACTCCACCCTTCACACCAGTGTTACTCCACCCTCCATCTCAACCCTTCATACCCAGGAACCACAGTAGTACTTCTTCGTCAACGTCTAAACATAAATTGGATTAACGTGAATAAGCTTCCCTCCTGAGTTATGTTTTCCACGAATGATTCTCAGCGGCTGAGACGCTTCAGCTGTCTGCTTGCATTTGTAAGGAAGCCGTATCGATCCTTACTGATTTCCAAATCACTATTATTATTATTATTATTATTATTATTATTATTATTATTATTATTATTATTATTATTATATTATTATTATTATTCATTACTATTATTATTTTTAGTATGATAATAATTAGCAATATTATTATTGTTTAATATTTTTTTTGGATTCATTATGGGAAGCTCAGCTCGTAGCGGGTCGTATAGAGGCTGGAGTGAGGTAGTAATCCAATTTGAACTGAGGAAGGCGGGGGATAACTGTATTTCTTCGAGTCGCGAATTTGTCACCGGCATGAAGGCTCCTTCCTGGAGAAGAAGGGACAATTAGATGCAGCAGAGCCATGTATTATTGTGCTAAGAGCCCTGCCGGGGCTTTGTTATATGTGAGCTTAGTTATGATACTGTCACTGTGCGTGAACCCGTCTGTGACGCTGATACCTCTCTCTGTGACACTGGTACCTCTTTCTGTGACGCTGTTACCTCTCTGTGACACTGGCATCTCTCTCTCTGTGACGCTGGTACCAGTCTCCGTGACTCTGGTATCTCTGACACCGGCGCTTGGGACACTGGTACTTGTATTTGTGACGCTGGTATCTGTGTGTGAAGCTGGTATCTCTCTGGGATACTGGTACCTGCACCTGTGACTCTCATACCCGTATTTGTGACGCTGGTACCTTTCTCTGTGACTGGTACATGTAGGTGACCGTATACCTCTGTGACTCTGGTACCTCTGTGACGCTGGTACATCTGTGACGCTGGTACTTCTGTGACGCTGGTACTTCTGTGACGCTGGTACTTCTGTGATGCTGGTACTTCTGTGATGCTGGTACTTCTGTGACGCTGGTACCTCTGTGACGCTGGTACCTCCATGACGCTGTTACCTCTGTGACTCTGGTACCTCTGTGGCACTGGTGAATATCCATGCCACAGGTTTCTGTCTATGATACTGATACCTCGGTCTGTGTCGCTGATGTCAGTCACACTGATACATCTGCTTGAGCCGCTGATAGCTTAGTCTGTCACACTGATAGCTTAGTCTGTCACACTGATACCTCTTGTGTCGTTGATAGCTGTGTCATACTGATACCTCTGTTGTGCTGCTGATAGCTTTGCCTGTCACGCTGACACCTCTGCTTGAGTCGCTGATATCTTAAGAACATAAGAAAGACAGAACACTGCAGCAGGCCTACTGGCCCATGCGAGGCAAGTCCAATTCTCCCACCGGCTTAAGCCAATGTCTTAATCTAGTCAGGTCAGTCACATTCACTTAAGGGAGTAGCATGGCATCTGACCTAGTAGCACAAGCTAGTCAGGTCCAACTCACACCCACCCACACCCACTCATGTATTTACCCAACCTATTTTTAAAACTACTCAACGTCTTAGCTTCTATGACGGTACTCGGGAGTTTGTTCCACTCATCCACAACTCTATTACCAAACCAGTGCTTTCCTATATCCTTCCTGAATCTGAATTTTTCCCTCTTAAAACCATTGCTGCGAGTCCTGTCTATGCTAGATATTTTTAACACGCTATTTATATCCCCTTTATTATTTCCTGTTTTCCATTTATACACCTCAATTATATCCCCCCTAATTCTACGCCTTTCTAGAGAGTGCAGACTCAGGGGCCTCAGTCTATCCTCATAGGGAAGATTCCTGATACATGGGATCAATTTTGTCATCCTTCTTGTTAGCTTTATTGCGAACACTTATGCACTGTTGTCTTTGATTCAGATTACTGCTCCTAAATCCTTTTCGCAATCAGTAATATTAAGATCTACATTATTTAGTTTATATGTGGTATGGATATTTTCCTGTCCAACATTTTGAACTTTGCATTTGTCTATATTAAACTGCATCTGCCACTTCTCCGACCACTGCATCAGTCTATTCAAATCTTCCTGGAATGCTCTAATGTCCTCATTAGAATGAATTGGACGGCCTATTTTGGTGTCATCAGCAAATTTGCTTATGTTGCTATTTATTCCCTCATCTTTGTTGTTTATATAAATTGTGAACAACAAGGGGCCTAACACTGACCCCTGTGGAACACCGCTTGGGACGTGCCCCCATTCTGATTTCTTCCCATTTATGCAAACTCTCTTCTGCCTATTTGTCAACCATGCCTCTACCCAGGAAAAAAAATATCCTATTCCGTGAGCCTTAAGTTTCCTCAACAGCCTCTGATGTGGAACTCTATCGAAAGCCTTACTGAAGTCCATATACACAATATCATATTCAATACCATGATCTACCTCCTCAAATACCTTAGTGAAAAAAGTTAGCATATTCGTAAGGCAGGAACGCCCCTTTGTAAAACGGTGCTGAGATCCATTAATTAATTTATGCCTTTCAAGATGGCTACGAATTGCTTCGGCAATTATTGATTCCATAAATTTTCCAACCATGGAGGTAAGGTTTATTGGTCTATAGTTCGAAGCTAAGGACCTGTCACCTGTCTTGTAAATAGGTATTACATTTGCCATTTTCCACTGAGCTGCTGATATCTTTATCTGTCACACTGATACCTCTGCTTGAGCCGCTGATAGCTTTATCTGTCACACTGATACCTCTGCTTGAGCAGCTCTTCCCAGCAAACAAAATGAAATTAAGACAGACAGAGCAGCTGTCTGGGAAGTTAAGGGAGATATTATTATTATAATCTTGGGGAAGCGCTAAACCCGTAGGATTATACAGCGTCTGTTGGGGGGAATGGAAGGTATTCAGGTTTAATTCAGGGAACTGGAGCTCAGATCCAATTCCTTACATCAATAGCCCCTCACTAGCATCAAGGAACCTACCTCCCTTGAGGGGTAAGGGAGCGATGTTACTGAAATAAACGTCGTTGTTCACGAGAATTAATGGCGAATGTTACCAAACAGAATATATCAAACGGGCTTGTATAGCAAGGTAGCTAGTATGATAGTGTATGTTATCTTATGGAAGAGCAAGCTAGCTTGTATGAGTGTGTGTGTGTGTGTGTGTGTGTGTGTGTGTGTGTGTGTGTGTTACCTTATTGAAGAGCAATCTAGCTAGTATGACACTGTATGTTACCTTACTGAGGAGCAATCTAGCTAGTATGATAGTGTATGTTACCTTACTGAGGAGCAATCTAGCTAGTATGATAGTTTATGTGTTGCCTTATAGAAGAGCAAGCTAGCTAGTGTGATAGTATATGTGTTACGTTATTGAAAAGCAAGCTAGTTAGTACGATTTTGTGTGTGTTACCTTACTAAGGAGCAAGCTAGCTAGTATGATAGTGTGTGTGTTACCTTATGGAAGAGCAAGCTAGCTAGTATAACTATTTTAAAGTGGTTAGATGACATCGCAGCAGACTAGACTCGCTCATATAACAGTGAATGTTACATTGGAAATTAGCAAGCAAACTAGTAAAACATTAAGAGTGCATGTTACCTTATACCATACCAAGCTAGCTAATGTAACTTACCTTACAGAATAGCAAGCTAACTGATATAACGCTGTATATTACATGCTAGCTAGTATAACTCTGGATTTTACATTATAGAATAGGAACCTACCTAGCACAACGGTGTATACCACTTTATAGAACAGCAAACTGGCTAGTATAAATGTGCTTATCTTACATAATCACACGCTGGCTAGTATAACATTACCATTGTGCATGTTACACAAGTGAACATGAAAACAGACGGTCATAAAATTTTATGCAGATAAATAATATGGAGCGAAGGAATTAAGAGAATGTTGAGGATATGTATATATAGGGAGGTACCATCTCTGGAGCTGTACTGAGGACCCTCATCTTCAGAGAAGAGAATAAACGTACTTCAGGGAAAACTCAAGGTTCTCCCCGGAGCTGTTTGAATATTTTCTTCTTCTACCACCCCCTATATTCTATATTCTATGTGAACTTTATTTATAGACGGAATACACTGACAAAAAAACACAAACATAAATACATTGGTACATTATATCAAAGATTATGAATCTCCTTTCAGCTCCTCCGAAGCCGGACGCGAGACAAGAATGCAGCAAGCATGTCCCCTCTGGATGGCCACACTGAGGCGCTGGAACATGAAAGTGGCCGCCCTCGGGTCCCTGGTAGTGTCGATGAGTCTGAAACCCAGTTCTTTAAGGAAGTGTGTGGCGTTTTTTCCCCATGATCCCAAGGTGTCTGATCCCACAAGGACAAATTGATTCTGTTGGCGTATGTCTCTGTACTTGCCGATCTTGTACTCCTCCCTGTGATCAGCAGCCCTGTCGCCCGACACTATGATGGAAGTAGGTGTCAGCCAGCGTCGACACGCAGGTATAGTCCTATGCTAAGAGCTTGCCATTCTTCCAAGGATAGATGATGATCCCGTCAGAGCGGATTGCTGGGTTGTGAGTATTGTTGGCTGCTAGTGATCGAGGCTCTCTCTCGGCTGGGCATCCAGCTGTAGCAAGGCTTCTCTTTATGATGTCGTTGACTTCATTGTGTCTTGCATGCCAACCCTTGGTTTTGGAGCAGTTAAAACCATGTAGACCATATTGGTAGGCTTGCGCATGGCCGCAAATACACATACATTCCGTGTGAATTGGGGCAGCAAGGCGGAGAGCCACTGCAATACGGAGAGTCTTAGGGTCGAGGTGTGTTCCCACTGCTAAAATGGGAACTGTTTGGAGAAAGTCCCCAGAGTGATGTTCACTCACAGCTTGGAGACGGGCAGTCTCCCTGTCTGATGCTACATCCCTAAGCATGTTGACAAGTACCTTTTCAGCGATGGAACCATCCCAACTTGACTGCTTGTAGGCCAGTGCTGAAATAGGTTTTGGTGCTGGGGCAGCGAGTCTCCCCCATTAAGTGATGGCACTGGCGTAGCTAGTGTCCTGTATTCCTGCTGAGTCACCGAGGTCCGGAATAATTTGTTTTATTAACTCATTTGATGCTATGGAAGAGGATAGGAAAAATGGTAGGGCAATCTGGGAGAATTTGCGTACTCCCAAGCCTGACTGGAAGTGAAGTTTGCAACCACTGTTCATCTTCAAGGGAAAGATTCAATACACTCTCTAGCATTGTCTTAATGAGGTAGTCATATTCCTTGAGTTTCGGACTGCTGAAGGCTGGGGAGCATCTCAGGAAGTAGGTAAGTTTTGGGATGAACAGGCACCTGGTGAGTAGGTAGAAGGCATCATGTGTATCAGTGTCTTTCATCTTCCCTTCCATCGTCCTGAGGTCTGAGATTTTCTTTTCTAGGATCAGATCAATGGCACTGGGCCCAAGAGGAGCACCAAGGAGAGTGCTGTTGGCTGGATCAATGGCTCGTGCTCCTGGTAAAACAGCACTAATATTCTGGATCATCTGTCGATTGGTAGAAACTATTTCACATATGGTGGGGTTTAAAGATAGGTCCAGGCTCTATCCCATGTCTTTATTTTTTCTGATGTCCTCTAGGAGAGATTCTTTAGTGCCAGCTAGGGTACCATCATCCAAGAACCAGATATTGAGTTCAATGGAGAGCGCTTCTGTGACCTCCTTGATGACCAAAAATAATAGAAAGGGGGCGAGAGGGTCCCTGTTGCACACCCTCACAAGAGTCAATTTCATGGTCCCCAAACAATAGTTTAGAAGTCACAGTATAACACGATTGTATGAAGGATAGATGGAAGGAAAGAGTCTAGAAACTGCTTGGAGAGCAGCATCCCTTCTGATTAAGTTGAAAGCGTTGGCAAAATCCAATTTGATCAAGGCTTTTTCATCTGACAAGTTATTGATGTATACTCGTGCTGCATGGGCAGCTGCTTCACAGCCTTGTTGAAAATGAAAACAGAGCTTAGTTGGTTTCAACATTGCGGCAGCCTCTTGACTCACCATTCTTACTGCAGCCTTGGCGACTAGGCGCCGAAAGGTGTTGCCCTCTGCAATGGGCCTGATTCCTCCATCCTTTTTCCGGAGGGCACATAGTGAGGCACCAAAGGAGTCTAATGGCCTCCGCGACACTGCCAGCCAGGCACACACTGAAAAATTTAGTGAGTTTAGACAGCAACCTCTCTGAAACATCACTAAAAGTTGGACTGAGCATTTGTTTTAATTGTTGTGGCCTTAAACCGGTGAAACCTCCCGCTGAGCCCTGTGGAAATGACATAGCAGCTTTATACACATCAGCATCCTGTAAGGTAATGTTCTTCACCTGCTGCAATGTCAGGGAGGTCAATGTTGGTACTGGGAGCCCTGGGAGGATGTTTGTCCTTCAGGGCTTGTGTTGTAATGACGTTCTTAGGAGCGAAGGTATCCTCACTGGTTATAAGCCTCAGTGCTCCAATATATATATATATATATATATATATATATATATATATATATATATATATATATATATATATATATATATATATATATATATATATATATAAATATATATAATATATACATTCATTCCTTACGTCTAGACTTAACTTGCCAAATAAGTATGTCTTATTCCTGCTCTTTATGGAGAATATTCTTACATCTCCATTAAATCCGAAATAAATTCTCCTCCCTTCCTCTCCGCCTTTGGCAAGAAGTCTCGTTCCTTTAAGGTACTTCACTGACTGGAAAGAAATCTGTTTACCGTGAGTCACAGAAGCCTGTCAGTGGAGTCACTCAAACCAGGAATATGCATTAACTTCTGCTGCTGCGAGGGATTACGTTTTCCTGAGGATCCTGTTCTTATTTGCATATGGCTCTCACAAGAACTCTGCTCATAGCTAAAAATACGGATAAATTAGCATGTGTTGTATCGGTGCATCTATTGATCGTATTGTAAAGAGAGATGTGATGCTCTATAAAAACTAATTATCATCACGGTGTTTGAAGGGCAGATGAACTGTGTTATATTAGCGAGAGTTTCCTAGTGTTCCCTGGTGTTTTAAGAACAGTTACACTATATTGCATAAGTGAGTCTTATCCTGGTGTTGCCTAGTGTTGCAAGTACAGATGTTGTGCTTTATAAGCGAGTCTTACAATGTTTCTTGGTGTTGCAAGTACAGATGTACTGTGTTGTACCAGAGTCTCAGCACAGTGCTGTCTGGTATTGTCAGGAAATATTTGCTGAAATACATTATTTATTCGTATTCTAATCCAAGAGGTGGCTGGAGCTGCAAGAAACCTTCCTTCACGCGCCCTTCACTACTGTTCTTAAGAAGACAAACGTGGTTTCCTAAGGATTTATGTCCTTAGAAACATTAGCTGTTTCTTGCGACTGAAAAAAAACAAGGCGACGATTAATAAGTATCACGCAGTAGTTGTTGAAAATTCTTGGGTATAATTGCTGGTACTGTTGTGGGTATTGTTGCATGAATTGTTGCAGGGATTGTTGCTGTGATTCGTCTTGGATTGTAGATGGAATTGTTGCAGGGATCATTTGCAGGGGTTGTTACTGGGATTGTTGTTATGATTTGTTGCAGGATTTGCCGCAGATTTTTTTTCGGGATTGTTGTATTTCTTACTGCTGGGGTTATTGCAAGGGTTTTAGTTTGGGGATTATAGACAAGACTGTTACTAGGATAATTGTTATAGAGACTATTTTAGTAGGTATTGCTATTTAGTTATTAAAGGAACTCTTATTGCTGCGATTGTTGTTGCAGGGATTGCTATTGCACGAATTGATGTTGCAGAGGTTGTTGCAGGAACTGTTATCGCAGAGGTTGTTGCAGGGATTCTGTTGTTGCAGGGACTGAAGTTACAATGACAATGTAAATACACAGCGTAGTTTAGGTAGTCAGTTTTAGCAATAATGGAGAGTACACATTCCGTCAGCATAGTTCCTTCATCAGCTAAGCTTCACCGTCATTATAACTCCTCCAGTGTAACTCCGTCAGTGTAGTCCCGTCAGTGTATCTCCGTCAGTATAGCTCCGTCAGTATAGCTCCGTCAGTATAGCTCCCTAATTGTAGCTCCACTATTAGTATAGCTCTCCCATCAATGGTCACTCTCCCATCAATGGTCACTCTCCCATCAATGGTCACTCTCCCATCAATGGTCACTCTCCCATCAATGGTCACTCTCCCATCAATGGTCACTCTCCCATCAATGGTCACTCTCCCATCAATGGTCACTCTCCCATCAATGGTCACTCTCCCATCAATGGTCACTCTCCCATCAATGGTCACTCTCCCATCAATGGTCACTCTCCCATCAGTGTAGCTCTCCCATCAGTGTAGCTTCGTCGGCGTAGCACCTCCATCAGTGTAAATCCTGCGTCAGGCAGATGCACCATCACTGTCGCCTTAAATAATGGCGGTGCCGTCGTGTAGCGGCGCTGGCAGCATTTATAAACACCGCTGAGCTAACCGTAATTGCGGGGAGGTGCGCCTCCTGCACCAGCACCTCGGACACTACCCTCATGACCTGCATTCAAATGCACTGCTTTCCAAGCCACCGTCATCAGGTGTTGGTCTCGCCACTCTTCCCCCACTGTGACAGGCAATCGGTCATCACCATCACTATCACCATTATCACCACCACCATCACAACCACCATCATCACCAACGCCACTATTAACACTAGTATACTGCCATTGTCATTATAATTAAGCACGCACACCCGTCCCATCAGCGTTATTCACAGCATTAAATAAATGTATACTATAATTGGTTCAATTTGTTTAATTGACGTTAATCTAACATAACCTAAATAGCGCATGCAGAATAATTAACTTAGGTATATAAAGTAAAATAAAAACCGAAGTGGGGTTCGTAGAGACTGAAGTATTCATGGACATCTATAGCGACTGCCAGATTAGAATCCTGAATATATAACGAGTCATTTACAACCTTTTTCATCACCTTAGTGTGTAAAGCATTAACAGAAACATGCTAGCTGCAGCCTGTCATGGCCTTAACATCACCTTCACTACCGGCGCCTCAAGCCTACAAAGTTCGCTCAAATTCTTTTAGTTGCACACTGGACCTGCTCTAAACTTCTCACTTGATCTCCTGTTAACTGGTCACTTGACCTGTTAGCTGTTTGCTTGATCTCCTGTTGCCTGTTCAATGAACTTTCATTGCTTGACTCCTATTTTTCTTTACTCTCTCTCTTTCTTATATGGCTCTATCACTACAGTTCTCCGCTCTTTTATTATTTCTTCCTTGGACACTGCAAGTTTTTGTTTTATCTTGAAAATACTAAACTATCAAACAGGATATTTATTTTATCCTTGAAATCACAATTCATTAATAATTTGCCGATGCTGCATCTCCTTTGCTCTCAAGAGTACCGTTCCAGGATTCTCTTATTTATCCTGCCACAGTTCCCCACCTCCTTTATGATTAAAATAAAACTATGGTATACAAGATTCACGAAATCGTAAAACACGATTGCAAACAATTCCGAGATTTATTTACTATAGTATTATGACGAATTCGTGAGTCTTGATGGCGACTTTAAAGGGATTTGAGCTAGAGTACGACACAGTCACGCTGATTTAAGATTAGTCAGTAAAAACCTGCATTTGTGATCAAGTTGGGGCCCACGGTGACCTCCCTGTGGTGTATAGAAATATACCTAGTTGGATAAATCTTACTAGAGCCAGCTGGCAGAGTTATTAACGCACTGGCCTGTGAGTTTCAGGACTCACTTGCCATGGGTTCAAGCCCCACCCGTCCCATAATTTGTATATAAGACTAATTTTAAACGGAGATGTCTCTGAGTGACTTTAACGCAGGAATGAGCGGAGTTCATCAATTACTGGATCTCAGTCTTAAAACTTATGTTAGATGTGAAGACATCTTAAAATGGGATTAACATCTAAAATTTAATTGGATTAACATCTAAAATTGCAAAGTTTACTAGTGGCACAAATTGATAAAATAATGAAAAAAACATTCAGAGGGACCTATATTGGCTGGCGCAGTGGTCGGAAATAAGGAGGATAGTAGATATAACGACGACAGAGGTAAGGTACAACGGACATACAGCATTTATTTTTACTAAGAATCAAATCCTAAGAAGAAAGGATCAAGGTTACCTGAAGACGGCTCGGGGGGCCACCTTCCCTGCGCCCTGGTCCCAGACTAAGTCTCCTGAATGATCTGCTCAACCAGATCATTCCACCAACTTTCGTTTTTGTTTCACTCATAACTCGAGAACGCCTCTTCAAATCGGCTTGAAAATTTCAACGCTTCTGTACGTTCATGAGGACGAAATTCGTGGAACACATTGCATGTTCTGGTGCCCCATGATCGAAGTTGTAGGACCCATTACCAGCATCATGGAATGGCTGGAATAGCTTCCAAAACCTTCAGGGGCATAGCTTCAAACGTTCTAAAAAAGTGCCTTCTAATTTGACGACGGCGAAAAGTGTGGGTGCCTCGTCTGCTCGATTTCAAACCCTAAACGCTGGAGTATCCTATTTGGAAGTATTTTTTAATAAATTATGGGCTGTGGGGGATGTCAATTTGCCATTTCTGAAAGCATTTTTATTAAATTTGATTTTCTTAAAAAAAAATACAAAATCAAATATCTTTTCTTAGGGTAACTGAGAGAATGTCTGGTTTTTGTATATCCTAATTTGCCAGTTTTTTATTAAATCTTGATATTAATTTCCATATGATGACTTGTGAATGACTTCCAATTGCTGATATTTAACTGCATTACAAACTTAAGCCCACTCTGCACTATTCCAGTCGCTTGCATTGAGGTGGAGGAGACCGGAGATAAGGAATAAGGGTTACCTTTTTGGATCGCGTAGTGACTGCAACACATCTGGTTGAATCCTTGCTTGCCATTAAGGGTATTTTTGTAGATGAATGGTTCAGAGAACCGACAAGTTATAAATTAGACACATGTGCAACACTTGGGTATCTTTATTGAGGAAACGTTTCGCCACACAGTGGCTTCATCAGTGTGGGTGGTCAGAGTTCTCTGTACATTTTTCAATTCTGTGATTTCCCTGCCTTAAGAAGAAATGTCAGTGTACAGCAGTGTTCCAGTCAAGAGAACCCAAAGGACTTAAAAAGCAAATTCCTTGCATTTGAGATAGCAACACTGTTGTCATCATTGATATGATTCGTAAGTTCTTCACATTCCTTTTCCGCTCTATAGAGTGGTTTGAGTTTGTTGTATGCTTCGAGATTATAATTCTTCAGTTTTTTCAGAGCGGAGCAACTGAAACTTGTTTTCTGTGGCCCACTGGAAGACCTCGTTAATGTCAGCTTGGAGATTTATGTCTTCAGTGAATGCCATTCTTAAACTAATTCTAGTATCGCTTGTAAAGGATGATACAGTGCCATGGCCTATGTTTCTGTGTACGTCAGGTATGAAAACGAAAACTATAATTGAAGCGAGTACTGTGCCATGAGAAACAAAGCTTTTCTCTGTGGCAACATTTAATGTTAATTTGTGTCTGACTAATACTCTTTGCCTCCGATTTGCTAGGAAATTAAAAATAATTTTGCCCAGTTATTTCTTTTGCAAGATTTTTTTGGTGTAATTACTCCATGATTACACTTATTGAAACTTTTTATAAAATCTGAATATTACATCTACATTTTGTCTGTCTTCCAGTGCATCCATGACCATGTAATTTTCCAGCAATTGCAAGAGGCTGGAGCGACGTCTGGATTACACGTGTTTTGCAAACGTGCTCCTTAAAAAAAACTTTCAGAGACTGTTATAATGTGGAACGCAGTGTTATCGGTTAGTAGTCTTTTTTTGCAATAGCATTGCCGCCGCCTTTGTGGACTTGAGCTATATCCGTGGTTTTTAATGACTGCAGGAGGACTCCTGTGTCAAAACTCAGTCTCCATAGAATATTTATTACATGTAATTGCATTTTTTTGCAATTTTTAATAATATGTTGTTCCACGAACCTTGGTCTATGCCAGAATGCATAGGCATACTATCAATGGTTTCTTCAAAGTCGAGTGGAGAGTTTGGGACATGTCCGAAATTTGAGAAATGTTGGCAAAGCTTTGTGTCTCATTCATGAAAATGGTCATAATTCTTTGCAGCCATAGACTGCCATAGTAGACTGTCCTACGAAGCTTAAAATGCAAACGTTTATGTCTTTAAGAACTGGTTGGAAAAGTAGTCTGCAAATAACTGAAACAAGTAGACTCAATGTATTCGCTGCCTTAGGCTAACGGACTACCCAAGATGAATGACTGACCATGAACCACCTGGGGCATTGTAGCAGTGGTAGAATATGAAGTACTGATAGTAGAAGTGGCATTAGTAGTGGTAGTACTACCAGTAGAGGCAGTAATGGGAAACAGCAGAAATTCAAACTCTGCATCAACCTTTCCTTTTCAATATCCATGCACGTCTTTCAACATCAAAATTATTTTCGTCCAACTTTTTAAGACGGCAGTGTGGCTGGAGTGGAAGGAGGACAGGCAGAGAGCCTTCTGCTATTCTGACCTAACCTCAACTGTCTAGACGGAGGTAATGATAGCTAAATGACAGTTTGTTCTCCACAGATTGCTTCGAAATAAAACTAAAGGTATTTTTCTCTCTGCCTTATAGACGTATTACTATGATCTCTCTCTCTCTCTCTCTCTCTCTCTCTCTCTCTCTCTCTCTCTCTCTCTCTCTCTCTCTCTCTCTCTCTCTTTCTCTCTCTCTTTATGCTGCTGCGGGAGCTCGTCCGGTGTTGGTGTTGGCGTTTCACTGTATATTTATACTATCGACCACTTTATCATTATTTTTTTCTATATCAGCAAGTCTTCTGCCTTCTCTTAATTTCCTTGGTAACCTTAAGCCCTTGTCCGGCCTCAACAATATATTGGGATAATTAAGCTGTATTTATGAGCTGGTCTCGGTCACATTCCTTCTCGTCTCTGTTTTTGTTTTCACTCGCTCGTTTCCATTCTCTTCTTCCTTACTCTCTCTCTCTCTCTCTCTCTCTCCTTTACAATTCACTTATCACTACTTTTAGCGCTTTGCAATCATTTTTTGTTCGTCTCCTTATTTTTTCTTCCTCTCTTTTTCTTCATGTGTCGCTTGTCATTGTTCCACTTTGTCCTTTGTTATAATGTTTGGCGTCCCTTTTTGTTCCTTCCTCTATCCATTTTCTTTACCCTTTTTCATCCCTGTCAGCACTCGTTTGTTTCCATTTGCTATTATTTTTGTCGTCTCTATTTTCTTCCCATCCCCCCGGCCTATCCTTTTTTCTTTACATTTCGCATGTCAGAGCTATTCTTACTACGTTATTATTTCTGTCTCTCTCGTTCGTGGTAAATACCAATTCACGATAAATTGTTATTATTGCTACCCCTTTTGTTCTTGCTGTGTACGTCGTTGCAGGTCTTCAAATTAGCCTCTTCCAGCTGTTACGAGCGTCCGTTTTGCTTCACTAAATCTAAAACACAAATACCTCTGAACATTTTTGTACGCTTTCCTAACTAAATTTTTGCCCAGAGTAAATTAGGCCGAATTTTAATGGTTGTTGGTGTGCGGCAACTGGTGTTTATCTCAAGGTGTCGGTTATCTTCTCTGGCATTACGACTTCGTCTCTCCGTGATTATCTTAGCATGTCTGCGATATAACACCATTCATCGGATTCATTATCGCAGATGTAAGTATCTGTTTAAGGTCTGGTCACTTAGCTATTTAAATCTGGTCTTTCTTATTTAAGTTTGGTCTCTTATCTATATCATGTGTCTTCTTTACTTCCGATCTTTGTCCTTTCATATCTGATTACTTGTCTAAGTCTGGTCTTTTATGTAAGTAGGGTTTCTCATCTCTTCAAATCTGGTCTCTTATTTATTCAAAAACTTGGCCTCTGATATTGCTAGCTTGCTTTGTTTAATTTTCTTTAGTCTTCTAACTGACGAAGTAAAAGTCCTTTGCTCACTCTGCACTAAAGTGCAACATCAACACATCCTTCAAGGGGAGGATTGTTGACTTGGTGCAGAGGAGGAGCTCTCCCCCTCCTATAATCAATGCTGATTACCTCCAATTTTCCAAGGCGCGGTATGATCTATACACTTCCTAATAATGATAATAATAATAAAGCAAAATAATTAAAACAATAATAAAAATATCAAGATACCCTTTGTTTCCTCCTCTCACACATTACGGAAAGTCGTTTGTATGTGACTGATTGTTGCTGTCATCTGCCCTCTCTAGCACGCGTGCTTTGGCAAGCAGAGCAAAGGAACACGAGCTGAGACTCGACCCCTGTATGCACAACTCTGTAAGTAAACACACACACACAGTAAGACAGGGCACTTATATACATCAACTGACCATTGCTTTTATTAACGTAAATATATTTTGAAAGCACACCTTCTTCATAATGACTTTCTGTCTACAGTTTGAGTAATCTACTTTGTCTGATGGTTACTGCTGTTCTCTCTTCCTTCAGCTTGCAAGGTTATGATTGGGTCACTGCTTTTGAGGGACAAAAAGGGCTACGTGGTATGGCATGTTGCCTGTGTGGATACATATACTATTCTTCATTTTTTAACTAAGAGAGCTTCAGAATTACTGTGAGCGTTGCTGCGAGCCTGTTTACGATTATTTATCACCGATACGAGTCTACATTGCCAGTAGCTAACACAGGACAGTCTGAACTATGTTGCCGTACCTCTCTACACCCTGCCTGTGTGTTTGCGCCCGTGAAATCTGCCACGGGTGAAACCACCAATGTCAGATTCTGTGATCAATGTTAAGCTTTTATTAACGTGTCATCACTAGTATAACCTACGCTGCTCATAGGTTTTAGCGACTCAGAACGTCGCTTGTGTTGCTATATTTACCATCCTGCTCACATAGTAAGTACATTTCTCCATATACTCTTCTTTTTCCAGCTTTGATTCACTTAGTTTATTTACATTTTTCATATTTTGTTTCAGTTAGGAATTTAACATATTTATTATTTCTTTTGTGATTAAAACCCTTTACCGGGCACTCCCTGGAAAATGATAATTTCGAAATGTATTTCATATGAGTGGATAGAGTAACTCAATGTAAGGATAATGAGCCATATAATTGAAATTCTAAAAACTTTTCACGCAATTGCCAATATTCAAGGACTGTCTACAGACGGTCCCGACCGTTAAAGGGTGTCAAATTCTGAATGTTGCAAATTTGCAATTGTTAATAAACACCAAATAAGTATTTTTCTATTTTATTATACTAATAGACAATATCAAAAACACAAATGGAACTTGTTTCCAAACATTTTGTAGGTATAAAAATATAAAGTGAATAAAGAGCAACATGGACACATTGCAAAGGGATAAAACTTTCAAGTCCCATATTCCTGAATTTCCTGAGAAAAACAATCATTCTTGATCACTAATTGCTACAATGAAAGGCTATGAAGCAATTTCTTTCCTTCTTGATGCATAGATTTACCTTTGCATACGGCACACAAAATGAGAATGTGACATGATTTTCGTTTTGCTGCAATAATTGCATGTAAATATTCTGCCTTGCACTGGCCAGTGACCTAGCATTTTATCAAACCTATCATTTTGGTCAAACCTCACACTGTCATCAGGCCTTTCTGCATGTTGGTACTGCACTGGAGATGGCAACAGGTCATCTGGTTCTGGATCTGAGTCACTTTCCACCAAAATGCAGAGATATTTGAACTTCTGTTGGAAGGGTTCACAATAGAACAATTTCTCATTGATCTGAATGACAATAAGAATGTTCTGTACACACCCAGACCACTACAGAATTCATATATGCACTAGAAATTTTTATATAAAATTTATTTACTGAAATTTAAAATGTGGCCTGACGGGCGGGACCGTCTGTACACGGTCCTCTTTTGTTGCACTTTTTTCAATTGCATGGTACACTCATATTATGCATATCTAACTCCTGATATATATCTCAAAATATGCCTAAACTATTCATTTACACACTGGACACAACAATTAGTACTTACCGACATTGTAGAGAGTATAATCACAGTGTATATGAGTGGAACAAGAGCAAAAATTCGGCTCTGGGTGACGCCAAGCGAGAAGTGTTTACATTTTGGTCTCTCAACCAATGGGAAGCGAGCAGATGCCGGTCTCACTTAGCTGGAGCGACTCACAGAAGGCTTGTGATTGGTCAGATATAGAGAATGGGAACCTAGATGCGCTGGGGGAGTAGGATGACACGCGCAAAAACACGTGTTTAGGACCGTCTGTACACGGTCCTGCCCGGTAAAGGGTTTTAAAGTTTTAGAAATTTTGTCAGTTCACTTCACCCCTTTGCTTATGCTTATTTCTTAGTGATTTTTCCATCTTTTCATCAAGGATTAAGCTTGAGTCTTCCACGAAGGTACACAATCTTATTCTTCAACAACCTAACTAGATAAATTACTATAAGCTTAAACACTAATTGGAGGAATCTTATCAGGCCGGCGTGATGTAGTGGTAAGGTTACTGACCTGCTCATTCAGGACTCGTTTGTCATGGTTTTTAATCCTGTCCGTTCCGCGAGTTGTTTACAAGAATTTTAAGATTTCACGCCTCAGCAAAACCATTAGTGTAAACAGGACTCCACGAGTATTACTCTGCTTCTGTAACCACAAATAAGTGTAATTGTGCACACTGCTATCTAAATGTATTCCACTTCCGTAGCGGAGTGTTGTTCCCCACTCGATTCTGTTTGAACTTTTCTTTCCCAGTCTTAAGCATATAAAACCCATATCATTAATAATGCTACGATGGTAATTTACAAAAAAAAAAAAAAAAATAATGGCACCAGTAGCTAGAAAAAAGGAGGGAGGGTATTGTTAGATGTTTCCTAGAAGTGAGGCGAGAGTGCAACTCTATCTTCACCCTGTGGGCAATTATTTTATTATGAGGAAACGCTAAATCTGTAGGGGGGTCATACAGCGTTTGAACTGGCAGACAATCACGTTTGTTCTAAGAAAAGAGGGTAGTTCTATTTTCTTGGATCAAGAGCCCTTGATGAGCATCAAGGCACCCAGCTTGAAGGGACCCATGGATAGTAATATAAGGGTATCTGGCTGGCGAGCATGTAGCTGCATTGATCTATCACCTGGTTAGTTTTATAGTCTGTTGTTTCTCGTGTATATTTATACGATTGGGTCATAAATTGAGGTTAACTTTTAACGACCTTACTGTCAATTCCATACATGGCCATAGGCAATTGAGCAGCTTAGAGAGGCAACGTCATTCTGCAGCCTGTCCTTCCGAACCCTAGTTTTATTTAATTCATGAATTAAAGCCTGTTTATCTATACACGTTATAGAGGATTGTTAGGCTAGGTTAACGTAAATTTTATAATAAAATGCAAAGCTAATAAATGCAGTTAGATCAGATAGTAAGCACAATCATCAGTTAACCATTGCGTCAACGTTGCTTTTCGAAAAAAAAATTCTAAGGAGGATGGGCCGTCATTTTGAGAGAGCACATTGAGGTGGCGACCAGGGTGGTGGGATCACCCTCTGTACGTCATTAACACTATGTACTCTGAAACCCCTAACCTTGTATGAACTTCCTTAATGACAGCGATATGATCGTCGTGGCTCTCGTGACTAGTTGCCAGGGCCAAGGAGCTATGCATCGCCCCGTGCAACCACAAATAGGTGAGTACACACACACACACACACATTGGATTGGAGTATCTAGAAACCAGCGACTGGCACTCGTGACATTACTATGACATACCTGTGATAAACTTCCAAACTTCTGATGTGGAAGCTCTACTTGTGGCCAGATTTCCTTATTGACTGCCTTACCAACCAAGCTGTTTCTGCCCTCGGCCCGCAGGCCTACGTAGCCATAGCAATCTGGCTGACTTCATACTTTCTACATGAACTAGTCTAAGTTCCTCTTAAAACCTTTTATATTTGCGATGCCAGTTAAAGGCACAGTCAGTCTTCCACATTCTCTCCACATTTCCCTCATCGTTCCTCTTGTTATTTTCCTTACACTGAACGTGATTACCTCCCATTCCACAGGCTCTGTTTAACCCTTACAGGTTTAGCCTTCCCCACGAATCTAATAGTAATAAGAAAGGTGATAAAACTGTAATAGTAATAATAATCCGATCTCCATACTAACTATTAAGAGAGAGGTGGGAGGAAGTATACATTTTGGTTATTAAAAATATGTACAACCGCATTACGCGGCCACCCTAATCTACATGATTTATATAGCAGGAACAAAAGTTTGGTATTTTTCGTTATCATATTCCATTACACAAGATGACTTTTGTATACAACTGGGAGGCTTCTATAGAGCGATGAGGTTATGGCCAAGTATTCAACTCTATATTCAATACCTAATGGACCATCGATGGTATTCAGGAGGGGTGAGGCACGAGACGACGTACACAAACCGACTGGGTTTATATATGCGCTTATCGTGCGCTGTTACACCATGGGTCTACAATGAACGTTAATAAAAAGGTTCGTGTCTTTCCTGGGGTTATTTCTAGTCAGGTTATGGTAAAATGTGGTTCCTTGACGTAAATCCTCAGTAAACCTGAACGGTCAGAGTGTTAAATACCTGTGGCTTGTGCCATCGCTCTAACCTGTCTCCCTCGTCAGAACTATTATATATTTTAAATATTTGTGTTTAATGAGTAATTTAAACGATATTTTCACAGTTGTTCTCCACAAATATTACATTCTCTCATCTTTACCTACATCACATCAGTGTTTTTCTTTCCTAACGAAATATATAAACTTTATTTCTCATTCGTCATCGTTGTTGTTGTAATACATTAATGAGGAAAAACACGTGAGGCAGGTCTTATTAATTACGTGACTCGCTTTGAGGTATCGTTGGCTACTCGTCAGGATGAGCATCAGAAGGCGACCACTGGGGTAAGGCGCCCCTTGGTGTGGCCGGTGGTTACTTGGAGACCGTTTCGGGGGTCAATGCCCCTCGAGCCGGTCCCATACCAAGCCTCCAAATGGAATGCCTGACCAACCAGGCCCGCACACGGTACTAGGCATGCACCACAGCCTAGCTTATCAGGAACCGACCTGAACAACCTATCACGTTTTCTCTTGAAGACAGCTATGAGTCTGTTGCTAGTTCCCCTTACATATAAAGACAGCGTTAAAAAGTCTTGGTCCCTTTACACTATGTGAAAAAGCCCTCTTGCAAGCCCTTTTTCCACCTTCCTTTTCTTTTCGTTTTATTCAACCAAAAAATCCTCTGATGTGATAAAACACGTGTAAAACACTTAGGTATCTTTACTGCCAAAACGTTTAACCGATACAACAGGCTTCTTCAGTCGAGCGCAGGTGAATACAAGTATAACACAGGACTCTACCTTCCTCCACGCGGCCTCAACCTTCCTCCACGCAGCCTCCACCCTCCTCCATGCGACGTCCACACTCCTGCACGCGGCCTCAACCTTCCTCCACGCAGCCTCCACCCTCCTCCACGCGGCCTCCACCCTCCTCCACGCGGCCTCCACCCTCCTCCACGCGGCCTCCACCCTCCTCCACGCAGCCTCCACCCTCCTCCACGCGGCCTCCACCCTCCTGCACGCGGCCTCAACCTTCCTCGACGCAGCCTCCACCCTCCTCCACGCAGCCTCCACCCTCCTTCACGCAGCCTCCACCCTCCTCCACGCGGCCTCCACCCTCCTCCATGCGACGTCCACCCTCCTGCACGCGGCCTCAACCTTCCTCCACGCGGCCTCCACCCTCCTCCACGCGGCGTCCACCCTCCTGCACGCGGCCTCAACCTTCCTCCACGCGGCCTCAACCTTCCTCCACGCGGCCTCCACCCTCCTTCACGCGGCCTCCACCCTCCTTCACGCAGCCTCCACCCTCCTTCACGCGGCCTCCACCCTCCTCCATGCGACGTCCACCCTCCTGCACGCGGCCTCAACCTTCCTCCACGCGGCCTCAACCTTCCTCCACGCGGCCTCCACCCTCCTTCACGCAGCCTCCACCCTCCTTCACGCAGCCTCCACCCTCCTCCACGCGGCCTCCACCCTCCTCCATGCGACGTCCACCCTCCTGCACGCGGCCTCAACCTTCCTCCACGCTGCCTCAACCTTCCTCCACGCGGCCTCCACCCTCCTTCACGCGGCCTCCACCCTCCTTCACGCAGCCTCCACCCTCCTTCACGCGGCCTCCACCCTCCTCCATGCGACGTCCACCCTCCTGCACGCGGCCTCAACCTTCCTCCACGCGGCCTCAACCTTCCTCCACGCGGCCTCCACCCTCCTTCACGCGGCCTCCACCCTCCTTCACGCAGCCTCCACCCTCCTTCACGCAGCCTCCACCCTCCTCCACGCGGCCTCCACCCTCCTCCATGCGACGTCCACCCTCCTGCACGCGGCCTCAACCTTCCTCCACGCGGCCTCAACCTTCCTCCACGCGGCCTCCACCCTCCTTCACGCAGCCTCCACCCTCCTTCACGCAGCCTCCACCCTCCTCCACGCGGCCTCCACCCTCCTCCATGCGACGTCCACCCTCCTGCACGCGCCCTCAACCTTCCTCCACGCGGCCTCAACCTTCCCCCACGCAGCCTCCACCCTCCTTCACGCAGCCTCCACCCTCCTCCACGCGGCCTCCACCCTCCTCCATGCGACGTCCACCCTCCTGCACGCGGCCTCAACCTTCCTCCACGCGGCCTCCACCCTCTTCCATGCGACGTCCACCCTCCTGCACGCGGCCTCAACCTTCCTCCACGCGGCCTCCACCCTCTTCCATGCGACGTCCACCCTCCTGCACGCGGCCTCAACCTTCCTCCACGCGGCCTCCACCCTCCTCCACGCGGCCTCCACCCTCCTTCACGCAACCTCCACCCTCCTTCACGCAGCCTCCACCCTCCTCCACGCAGCCTCCACCCTCCTTCACGCAGCCTCCACCCTCCACCACGCAGCCTCCACCCTCCTCCACGCAGCCTCCACCCTCCTCCACGCAGCCTCCACACTCCTCCACGCAGCCTCCCCCCTCCTCCACTAAATGAGAACACATTTTTAAACTACAGAAACATGACAACTTTCACTGTATTTTTAGCTCTCGAAAGTTTATAATTATTTAAAATAAATTCTCGCTTAGCAGAGAATTTATATAAAAATAATTATTATTTATATTGTTATAATGCTAGACCGTACGGACGTAACCAGCTAAAAATAATAAAATTATCATATAGATATTAACGTGGCTATTTTTAGTTTAGTCATAGATGAAGGAGGGGTGTTAATGTTGCAGTTTTATAACTGTAGTGTAAAGCACCCTTCTGGCAAGACAGTGATGGAGTGAATGATGATGAAAGTTTTTCTTTTTCGGGCCACCCTGCCTTGGTGGGAATCGGCCGATGTGTTAATAAAAAAAAAAAATCATAGATGAATATTTCACGAAGCGTTAAACCCAAGCGTGTGTGTGTGTATGTGTATCTGTGTCTGTCTGTGTGTGTGTGTGTCTGTGTCTGTCTATCTGTCTGTGTGTCTGTTTGTGTGTATGTCTGTGTGTGTGTCTGTCTGTGTCGGTCTGGTGGGTGTGTAGTGACCTATATGTGGTTGAAGGGGTCGAGTCACAGGTCATGGATGTGTGCTGAGCTGAAGTAACAGAAAAATACCAAACGGGAGAAAACAACAAAGGGGAGAGAGGAAAAAAAATGCTAAACGACCAGCATCAAGGTAAGAGTAAGAAGTGCGCCCTTGATGCGCTACGGCAGTGATGATCACTCAGTGAACTGACCAACACTTTCACCAGCAACATCAGCACCGCCAGCAACATCAGCACCGCCAGCAACAACAGCACCGCCACTACCACCAGAAACAACAGCACCATATCACAAACACCAATAACAGCACCACCAACACCAATATCAGTACCACCACTACAACCACCACCACAACCAGCACCACCAAAATAGCACCACCACAACCACCACCAGCATCTCCACCACAACAAGCACCACCAGCAACAACAGCACCACCAGCAACAACAGCAGCAACAATGACAACTGTAACAGCAGCAGCAGCAAGATAACTAGCAGCAGGAGAACCCATAGGTGCGCCAACAGGAGCACCCGGAGGTGCAGCAACCGCGGCAGCACCTGGAGATGCAGCAATAACAGCAGCACCCGGAAGTGAAACAGTAGTAGCAGCACCCGGAGTTGCAGCAACAGCAGCAGTACCCGGAGTTGCAGCAACAACAGCAGCACCATTCACCACTACAACAGTACTAGCTGCATTATTAGAAGCACCAGCAGCTACCGATACTAGCAAGTCCCCTCATCAGCATCAGCGGACACTCGCATTAGCAGCATCAGCGTTAGCAGAAGCAGCATGCATCAGCAGTGGCAACAGTGGGTACCGGTACCAGTAAGCACCCGCAGCAGAAGCAACAATAGCAGCAGGTATTAGCACTAGCAGTATCATGAGCAACAACAGTAGTAGCAAGAACCAACACCAGCAGGCATTAGCACCAGCAGGAATCAGCAGCAGACACGAACACCAGAAGGAACCAACAGCAGTAGGAAATGCCAGCTGCAGCAGAAGCATCAGCAGGTGTCCACACACTCAGCAGAGGCAGCAGGTGTCCACACACTCAGCAGAGGCAGCAGGAGTCCACACACTCAGCAGAGGCAGCAGGTGTCCACACACTCAGCAGAGGCAGCAGGAGTCCACACACTCAGCAGAGGCAGCAGGAGTCCACACACTCAGCAGAGGCAGCAGGCGTCCACACACTCAGCAGAGGCAGCAGGTGTCCACACACTCAGCAGAGGCAGCAGGTGTCCACACACTCAGCAGAGGCAGCAGGTGTCCACACACTCAGCAGAGGCAGCAGGTGTCCACACACTCAGCAGAGGCAGCAGGTGTCCACACACTCAGCAGAGGCAGCAGGTGTCCACACACTCAGCAGAGGCAGCAGGTGTCCACACACTCAGCAGAGGCAGCAGGTGTCCACACACTCAGCAGAGGCAGCAGGTGTCCACACACTCAGCAGAGGCAGCAGGTGTCCACACACTCAGCAGAGGCAGCAGGTGTCCACACACTCAGCAGAGGCAGCAGGTGTCCACACACTCAGCAGAGGCAGCAGGTGTCCACACACTCAGCAGAGGCAGCAGGTGTCCACACACTCAGCAGAGGCAGCAGGAGTCCACACACTCAGCAGAGGCAGCAGGTGTCCACACACTCAGCAGAGGCAGCAGGTGTCCACACACTCAGCAGAGGCAGCAGGTGTCCACACACTCAGCAGAGGCAGCAGGGTCCACACACTCAGCAGAGGCAGCAGGAGTCCACACACTCAGCAGAGGCAGCAGGCGTCCACACACTCAGCAGAG
Source organism: Cherax destructor (assembly GCA_009830355.1). Lineage (NCBI taxonomy): Eukaryota > Metazoa > Arthropoda > Malacostraca > Decapoda > Parastacidae > Cherax > Cherax destructor. Next base: position 67,446 of record WNWK01000673.1, read on the forward strand.
GCAGCAGGCGTCCACACACTCAGCAGAGGCAGCAGGTGTCCACACACTCAGCAGAGGCAGCAGGTGTCCACACACTCAGCAGAGGCAGCAGGTGTCCACACACTCAGCAGAGGCAGCAGGTGTCCACACACTCAGCAGAGGCAGCAGGTGTCCACACACTCAGCAGAGGCAGCAGGTGTCCACACACTCAGCAGAGGCAGCAGGTGTCCACACACTCAGCAGAGGCAGCAGGTGTCCACACACTCAGCAGAGGCAGCAGGTGTCCACACACTCAGCAGAGGCAGCAGGTGTCCACACACTCAGCAGAGGCAGCAGGTGTCCACACACTCAGCAGAGGCAGCAGGTGTCCACACACTCAGCAGAGGCAGCAGGTGTCCACACACTCAGCAGAGGCAGCAGGTGTCCACACACTCAGCAGAGGCAGCAGGTGTCCACACACTCAGCAGAGGCAGCAGGTGTCCACACACTCAGCAGAGGCAGCAGGTGTCCACACACTCAGCAGAGGCAGCAGGTGTCCACACACTCAGCAGAGGCAGCAGGGTCCACACACTCAGCAGAGGCAGCAGGTGTCCACACACTCAGCAGAGGCAGCAGGTGTCCACACACTCAGCAGAGGCAGCAGGTGTCCACACACTCAGCAGAGGCAGCAGGTGTCCACACACTCAGCAGAGGCAGCAGGGTCCACACACTCAGCAGAGGCAGCAGGTGTCCACACACTCAGCAGAGGCAGCAGGTGTCCACACACTCAGCAGAGGCAGCAGGTGTCCACACACTCAGCAGAGGCAGCAGGTGTCCACACACTCAGCAGAGGCAGCAGGGTCCACACACTCAGCAGAGGCAGCAGGTGTCCACACACTCAGCAGAGGCAGCAGGTGTCCACACACTCAGCAGAGGCAGCAGGTGTCCACACACTCAGCAGAGGCAGCAGGAGTCCACACACTCAGCAGAGGCAGCAGGCGTCCACACACTCAGCAGAGGCAGCAGGCGTCCACACACTCAGCAGAGGCAGCAGGTGTCCACACACTCAGCAGAGGCAGCAGGTGTCCACACACTCAGCAGAGGCAGCAGGTGTCCACACACTCAGCAGAGGCAGCAGGTGTCCACACACTCAGCAGAGGCAGCAGGTGTCCACACACTCAGCAGAGGCAGCAGGTGTCCACACACTCAGCAGAGGCAGCAGGTGTCCACACACTCAGCAGAGGCAGCAGGTGTCCACACACTCAGCAGAGGCAGCAGGTGTCCACACACTCAGCAGAGGCAGCAGGTGTCCACACACTCAGCAGAGGCAGCAGGTGTCCACACACTCAGCAGAGGCAGCAGGGTCCACACACTCAGCAGAGGCAGCAGGTGTCCACACACTCAGCAGAGGCAGCAGGTGTCCACACACTCAGCAGAGGCAGCAGGTGTCCACACACTCAGCAGAGGCAGCAGGTGTCCACACACTCAGCAGAGGCAGCAGGAGTCCACACACTCAGCAGAGGCAGCAGGTGTCCACACACTCAGCAGAGGCAGCAGGTGTCCACACACTCAGCAGAGGCAGCAGGTGTCCACACACTCAGCAGAGGCAGCAGGTGTCCACACACTCAGCAGAGGCAGCAGGAGTCCACACACTCAGCAGAGGCAGCAGGTGTCCACACACTCAGAATAGGCAGCAGGCGCGAACATCACCTTGAACGAGGCAATAAACAGATAGGAGGAAGGGGAAGAGGGGACTTAACCAATCATTTGCTTTTTACTCATTGTCTGACCTTCCTCTAGTGTTTGATGAGATGCTGTGTTGAGTTGTGTTCTAGCACAGGTGTTGTTATATTGCGCTTGTGTGTGTGTGTGTGTGTGTGTGTGTGTGTGTGTGTGTGTGTACTCACCTAGTTGTGGTTGCAGGGTCGAGTCATAGCTCCTGGCCCCGCCTTTTCACTGACCGCTCCATGAGCTTTATCATACCTCGTCTTAAAGCTATATATGGTTCCTGCCTCCAATACATCACTTGCTAGACTATTCCACTTCCTGACTATGGCTGAAGAAATACTTCCTAACATCCCTTTGACTCATCTGAGTCTTCAACATCCAATTGTGACCCCTTGTTTCTGTGTCCCCTCTCTGGAACATCCTTTGTCTGTCCACCTTATCTATTCCACGCAGTATTTTGTATGTCGTTACCATGTCTCCCCTAACCCTCCTGTCCTCCAGTGTCGTCAGGCCGATTTTCCTTAACCTTTCTTCATAGGTCATGTGTGTACTCACCTAGTTGTACTCACCTAGCTGTGGTTGCAAAGGTCTAGTCACAGCTCCTGGCCCCGCCTCTTCACTGGTCGCTACTGGGTCACTTTCCCTGCGCCATGAGCTTTATCATACCTCTTCTTAAAGCTATGAACGGATCCTGCCTCCACTACATTACTTCCCAAACTATTACACTTCCTGACAACTCTGTGACTGAAGAAATACTTCCTAACATCCCTGTGATTCATCTGAGCCTTCAATTTCCAACTGTGTCCCCTTGATAATTTAGACACATATGCAACACTTGGGTATATTTATTGAGGTAACGTTTCGCCACACAGTGGCTTCATCAGTCCATACAAAGGAGAATCGTGAAGAACAGGAGTTTGAGGTGGTCATTCCCTCATTCTTGAGTCGATGTTGTCAGTCCATCAAACTCCTCCTGTTCTTCACGATTCTCCTTTGTATTAGATTGATGAAGCCACTGTGTGGCGAAACGTTTCCTCAATAAAGATACCCAAGTGTTGCATATGTGTCTAATTTATCAACTTGTCGGTTCTCTGAACCATTCATTTACATTGTGTCCCCTTGTTGCTGTGTCCCATCTCTGGAACATTCTGTCTCTGTCCACCATGTCAATTCTTCTCAGTACTTTATATGTCGTTATCATGTCCTCCCTATCTCTCCTGTCCTCCAGTGTCGTCAGGTCAATTTCCCTTAACCTCTCCTCTTAGGACATACTCCTTAGCTCCGGGACTAGTCTTGTTGCAAAACTTTGCACTTTCTCTAGTTTATGTGCTTGGCTAAGTGTGGGTTCCAAACTGGTGCTGCATACTCCAATATGGGCCTAACGTACACAGTGTACAGGGTCCTGAACGATTCCTTATTAAGATGTCGGAATGCTGTTCGTAGGTTTGCTAGGCGCCAGTATGCTGCAGCAGTTATTTGGTTGATGTGCGCCTCAGGAGATGTGCCTAGTGTTATACTCACCCCCAGATCTTTTTCCTTGAGTGAGGTTTGTAGTCTCTGGCCTCCTAGAGTATACTCCGTCTGCGGTCTTCTTTGCCCTTCCCAATCTTCATGACTTTGCACTTGGTGGGGTTGAACTCCAGGAGCCAATTGCTGGACCAGGCTTGCAGCCTGTCCAGGTCCCTTTGTAGTTCTGCCTGGTCCTCGTCCGATTGAATTCTCCTCATCAGCTTCACATCATCTGCAAACAGGGATACTTCGGAGTGAATCTTGCAGTTATTTCCGACTGTAAACAAACAACCTGTGCCATGGATCTACTTTTAATATTTCGGTCCAATGTAATCTGCGCTCTTATGGCAGCTTGCTGAGTAACTGGTGGGGAGATTCCACCGACTATATAATTTACGTAACTAGTAGTATTCGCATTTGCAAACTTCACTTATTTTGTATAATTTGATATTCAGGTTATAAAATATATAAGTAAACATGTATTTTCCGCATATAAGACGCGCCTCCCTCCCCCTCGTCTTGAAAATCACCCATCGCTTTATATGCTCAAGGTCAGGGTCAAGGGTACGCTTTGGGATACGCTTTAGCGTAAAGATTATCATTAGCTCTTGAACATGATTACTGATTTACTGTTATGATACGTCTCTCGTGCGCCTTATATACAGGAAAATACGGTACGTAAATTTTGTATATCATGCCTAAACGTTTTAGTTCAGAAGTTATGGGTATATATGAACTGTCGCCTTTCCTGACGTCAGAGCTTTCCCACAGACACGTTATCTTGTGATACCCCAGAATGAGAGCCAGTGTGATCATACTCTGCCAATGACTGTACGTCACGAACCATCTTGCTGATGCAAAAACTTCTTACTTAACAACTTGTCAGTATTATTTTTTATGATATAAAGATATTTGTCTGACACAGCAACACCAAGGAATATTGGTACAGAGAATTTAAGATTCTATAACTCGACTGCTAATTTCTGGCCCACCTTATGAGCATAACCTACTCCCTGTCTATACGTGACCGTCTATATTACTGCGCCATCGCTTCACCTCTTCCACTGCAGATTACAAGTTGTAATCTGCAAATACCTTTGTAACTTGTCATGATTGTGACCATCTGAGTTCATTACCTTTGTAACTTGCTCAGCTATCAAACTTTGAGGTCCAGTCCCTGGACCCATTATGTACCTCTGTAATCTTTTGACTACCGCCCACAGGATGGGTATGGGGTGCATAATAAAGATATCAAACTAACTAACTGGCTCCTCTATAAAAGTCTCCGTTCTTGAGTCACAGCGTTTTCAACATTCCCTTATACAACGTTATGAAGGTATTTTGCATAGCGTTGTCTTACACAGCGAGCTACGATTAATTACATATTGTGATTCACAGTTACAACTGTTCTGCTCTTTTACGAGATACGGTAAACTGTCTTGGATATTACGGTTGCCAGGTAATTCAGATTTCTCCAGAGAACTCCATTCAAACGCTGTGCTTTTATGCTCAGCTGAGGGTGAAAAATACTCTCAGTGCAAAACAAGGATCTAGTATGTACACTGAAAGATGACTCGAGTGAAGAGACACCAAGACTTCAACATCCTTCTTCCATTAAGGGGAATTACCAAGATACACTTAGATGTCTTCCAGAAGGAACATGATCAGTTTCCTTAAGTTACCATCGCTCATGACTAGCTGGGCTGTGATGCTCACGTTGAAGTGCGCGTGGCTAGCAGTAACAGCCTGGATGATCAGGACACCAACAGGAAGGCTGGATCTGGGACCGAGCCGCGGCGGTGGTGACCCCCGGAATCATCTTCAGGAAACCCTCACGGAACCCTCAGGGAACCCTTTACTGATTACCGCCCATTTCTCAGGCGCAGTATAATCCATACAGGTTTAGCTCTTCCCCGTGCACATAATTATAATCTCTGAAAAGAACAAAATACAGCTATTTGCCTTCCTCTGTTCTTCCTGCATATGTAATACAGCAGGTGTCATGGCCAGCAATTTCTTGAGTCAAATTGAACTACTTTCTAAATACCAGCATTTGCATACACTGCTTTTAGTACAAAGGCTCTGTAATACGTTAAATGCTCCCTGTGTATTCAGAAGGATATTCCATTGTCTTCCATGCATTAAATTCTTCGTGCCACATCGCCTTGCGTAACGTTGCCGTGAACTGCATACCTCTGTGTGTGTGTATGTGTGTGTGTGTGTGTGTGTGTGTGTGTGTGTGTGTTTGTGTGTGTGTGTGTGTGTGTGTGTGTGTGTGTACTTACGTACTAATACACGTATGTAAATAAGACAAGAGAAGCACTAGGATACTTATGAAAACATTAAGCTCCCTGGACCTCTCAAGGGAGATTCCTTGATGCTGGTGAGGGGCTCTTGATCTAGGGAAATGAATTTGCTCTCCAATTCCCTGAATCAAGCCGTCTGAATGCTTTCCACAACCCAGGCGTTGTATAATCCCTACGGGTTTAGTACTCCCCATAATAATAATAATAATAATAATAATAATAATAATAATAATAATAATAATAATAATAATAATAATAATAATAATAATAATAATAATCATCACCCTGGAGCTTTGTCAATCCAGTGATATGTTGAGAAGAAAACTAGCAGATATTCTTATGGAATATTGTAAAAAAAATTATTACTGACCACAGTAGTAGTGTGGCAGATTAAGGCATCTTGTTAAACCTATGTAGAGATATATCCAAAAGTTAGATATCTCAAAAAAAAAAAAAAAAAAAAAGTTGATAAACTGCAAAATATTTTGAAATAAAATTAATATCTTAAAGACATGATATCGAGACATATATATTAATGATGAGCTTTCTGTACTTTTCCTGAAGACATTAAGTCTATGAAACAGAAAACGAATTAACGAATTAAGAATTTATAAAAATTAAGGTTTGATTATTATTTATTTTACTACACCTTTATTACTCCTACAATAGTATCACTACCACCACCTTCACTACTACTACAACCGCTATGCCTAATAAGACGCAGTGGTCCTGGGCTTTAAATCTGTCTCAGGACCTATGCTCATAAGTAACTAGGTCACAAGCTGTCAAGTCTGCTAGAAAGCAGACTTGACAGTGCAATTAAAGGGTTCTAACTCAACATTAGAGAGTAGCGAAATTCTGAAGAAACTTGAGTAACTTGTCTGCATGGTCAGGAGTTTCAGGAGCTTGAACCCAACTGCAACATAAGGAATTCGGTGGGGAATCGAGGTAAGCAACCAACCACCCCTAAGACTGCACATATTGGTCTGTGGAAGCTAGAGCCCAACTGCAATACAAGTGGGGATAAAGGGGGGTGGGTCAGTAACCTCGGTCTAAATCCCCTCCCCTCCCTCCCCCTCGTCCTTCTTTTGTGTGTATGCAAGCGTGTGCTTGTTTGTATTCGGTCAAGACCTCATGTATAAATATGATTGCATTTGATTAATTGTGTGTAAGTGTACATGCTTGTTTTGGCTTGATTAATTGAGTGACGGCAGTAATGCCTTGGCAGCCCAACAACAATGTTTGACTTTAATATAATACAGTAAGTAATTATAGCAACAGAATTTTAAAAAATCTAACTTAACCAGCTTTCCTCTTCACAAATAAACACAGTAATTATAATTTTATATTTTAATACAAAATTTAGCATTCAAGTGGAGACTACAAGCACTGTACATAATTAATAAAGAAATTGTTAATTAATTTGGGTTAGGTTCAAGGTGTATGGAAGAGAATGCTACACCACTTCCAAACACAAGCCCTAATACCCACTACACTAACCCCCATCTCTTCTCCCGACACCTCACGCTGCGGTCAGGGATTATTAACGTGCCTGAAACAATGCTTGTTCCACTGGCCCTGGCACCGCGAGTAAGCTAACACACACACACACACACACACAACCGGAGATGGAGAAGTGGATGAAACAGGAAGATCGACCTTTGTTTTCACCTAAAAACAACATCTGAAGGTGAAACAGATTATGAGAGGCCTTTGGGTGCTAGTGACAATACAATATTATGATTCAAAAACTACGTGGACGTAAACAGGGAGGAAGGGAAAGGGAGAAACCAGATAACAGAAGAGGAGACAATATAATACGTTCCTGAATGTATTTTTTGGCAAAAGGAAATGGAAGAAAAAAATGCAAATAAGAAATTGCCGGAAGAAGACGAGAAAGGATGAGACATATTCCCATAACAGGTTGCAGGGATTTACATTTCTGAACACTACTCTCACAAAGAAGATATTGGAGACCTTGTCTCCTTATCTCACAGTAGGCAATGTTGGAGAGCAGAGAGAGTGAGACAACAGCAGTGAACACAAGCACCTGAAATAAGTACGCACGGGACATAACACACTGAGGATCAATTAAGATTGATATACTAACAGCGAAAGATATATCTGAACTGAAACTTCTGCGCGCGCACACACACACACACACACACACACACACACACACACACACACATCAGAGGTTAGACGATCTTATACGATTAGGTAAAAAAGCTTAAGAAGTAAATAGGCTAGAGCACACACGTATTAACAAATAAATCTGCAAATAACTAAACAAACTGTTTAAGGCCAAGTCATGCGAAATTTCAACACCATCCTGTACTGCTGGAGTACAGTGAATCCACAAGTACGGCTTTTTACATCTGAAACCGAGCATGGAAAAAATCTATTTCTCAAGTCTAGGTGTTTATTAATATTAGGTTAGGTTAGGGTAGTATGATAAGGTTAGGTTAGGTTATTACGGTTAGGTTTGGTTAGTCCTTGCGCTGAAAGACCCTCACGGTCATTCAGCGCAAGGACTAGTTGAGTTGCCGATTCTATGTCAGTTAATCGCGAGAAAGATACGTTTCTCTCCCAGCCAGGGTTCCCAACTCTCAAATCTTTTAGAGATCGTATACAAGGTCGTAAAGTATGTACGGTCGCCTTTCGCTCGTATGTTTCAACCTTATCGTTATCTCGCGTCTCTGTCGTTCCTTGTCCCATCGTTTCGTTTTGTCGGATGCCTCGTTCGTTTAACCCAGTGCCGATTACGGACCTTGCTCCCTCTTGCTACATCGCATTTCAATCTATTGTTATCCCGTGTTTGCTTTTATCTTCGTGTTCTCAGAAGTCATATTCCGTGGTGGCCGCTATCCTGCTGTCTCATCAATCACGCTATTACTTGTAACCTTTGATCTCCAGTGTTTAGATTAGTTTTTTTTATTGTGTTTTTCTTCAACAAACTCGTTGGATTGATTCGTTGTTCCGGTTAATTCCTCTCTCTTGCTCACACTGACTGGCTGGTTGACTCACTCTCTCTCTCTCTCTCTCTCTCTCTCTCTCTCTGCATTCGTTATAGTCCATTATTAACGTATCCATTCCGTAATGACACTTCGCATTACAGTCGTGGTCGTGTCCCACGGAGGCACAGTTCTTTAAGGTTTTATTCTCGGGCGAGAATTGAGCTTTTGTCCTCATTCAGTTCTTTCCTCACGTTCTGTCTTTTGTTTTTTGCGTTCTTTCTATCTGTCTCGCGTTCTCTCCTTTGTTCACAGGTTTCCCTCTCCTTTGGCTTGCGCTCATTTCACCCTGGCATACGTTCTGTTTCCAAAGGTTTGCGTTCTCTTCCCTCTTTCTTGAGGTCTTTCCATTTGCGTTCTCTCTCCACTGGTTTCATTCTCTGAAATGCATTCCCTTTCCATTGGCTTTGTTTTCTCTCTTTCGGTTATCGTTCCTTCATCTTTTGTTTTCGTTCTCTTCCCTTTGGTTTGCATGCTCTCCTTTGTCATATGGTCAGCCTATGAATGTTTTTGTTGCAATTGTTTCTTTTCCTTGCTCCTTACACATACATTAGACTTTTATGGTATCCAATTTGTTTAGTGATTATCAATGACCAGGTGTGAGACATGTTGCAGGTATTAGAAAATGTTCCTCCTTTAAAAGTGGCTTTATCAATTCAATCTTCTATGAAATACATACACCTGTAGAAACAGCTTTTATTGCGACAACATATCGATCTAAACAGAGAGATACGTAACTGGGTCAATGTTTCGATCTTAACGGACCGAGTCGATGACTTAAAACGTTTTCCGCAAACGTGTCTATTCGTTACAGCATTTCGATTATTCACCATTTACATCATTACATACGATGTTTGTGTAATAAGAAAATAGGCATACAATTGTGCCCAGACAGTAGTGGTGGTTGAGGCGGTAAAGTTAAAAATAATTTAGGTTCTTGACAGTGTATACACAAAGAGTTCTTTATTTAATCAATTATTGGATATTTGAGTATTCTTGACTGTTGCCTTGGTGACCCTCATGTAGTCGACAGACTTTAAATTTGACTCCTACTCTAATTTACTCGAAGTGAAGTTACTTTTACAAGTCTATGTCCTCAGATGTACTTGAAATGAACAAATTATGTCTCACAAAGTTTGTTGTTGAGCCATTGCTTGAATTATATATCATATGATTTCAAATGTACTCAAGGGCTTAATTTGAAACTTCTATGACCTTGCATCTACTCGCATACGGATTTGAATTAGGTGTCTAAGAGTGGTATTTACTCTCACGGGAAGAATTCGAAGAGCCACGAAATATAAAAATGTAAAATATGCGTTAAAAAACCACAGCTTTTAATTTCATACTGGTTCTCAAATTATTGAGTGTTCTATGTTTTTATTAAACCACCATTAATAAAGCTTCATTGCGCCGCGTTACTTGGCCTCTTTAACTGAACAGGTCACGTGACGTGGCCTCGTTATTGCAAAATTATTAGGCAATAATTAATAACAGTCAGACTGTTTAGGTGTAACATTTTGACTACTGAAGAAAATTTGCTTATGGGGGAAAATATTTACTTATAATTTATACTTTTTTTACCGTATTTGCATAAATATCTTAGTATATTTCTCAAAGAAAATTAAACAAAGGCTTATGTAAATTTGAGAGCTATGTATTTTTTTATATTACTCTTACAAAAGTTAAGTGAAGGTGGGGGAGGAGGATTTATTTTTCATGTTTTTTTTTTTTCATAAAATTTTGAATATGATGAGATCAGCTGGACACGTGCCCACACATAATGTAATTGAGTAACATCGTACTTTTTGGTGTTGCATATTTAATTTGTAAATTAAATGTCCCGACTTGCTATCGTGACATTCTGAATATACGACACCCCTCTTTATAACCTTTGCAACCTGTAACGCAACTAAACAAGGCATTCGATGAAACTTAGAATATGAATTCAACGTGATTGCTCTCCCTCAATCTTTTGACTCCTAACAAGAGAACAAAAGAAAGCAATTAGCACTCGGCCAAGCGAACAATGGTGAGGTAACACAAGTCCAGCTGACTTGTCTTACATGGCATTATCGAGACCGCTGGAGCGGCCGTCTTCATACCCTTCCTGCTGGCCTGGAGGAGTTTCAGAGGCCTGTTAGTCGCGTAAGGAGTTCCATGCAACTAAAAGCAGTTCCAGACGTGAGGTGTTACAGTCCTGCAGGAAGTTTAAAGCTTAGTTGTGGAATTCCAGGCAGAATGAAGAACCTTACGGGACAACCTGCAGGCTTGCAAGAGGAGTTGCACGCTAGCGAAAGAAATTCCAAATCTACGGGAGGACTAAACCTGCGGGAGGACCCCCAGCTTGTGCAAGGATTTACAGGTGTGCAGGAAGACCTCATTCCAGCACAAGTTACAACCCAGTGAGAAAAGTTTTATATTTGAGAAAGAATTTCCAGCGCTTCTGGAGGAGTTACGGGACCGTGGGAGAAGTTCCAAGCCTGCAGGAGAAGCTCTGCTGTACAGTGAGTATCCAGGGCCCGTTCTGGAGCTCCTCGTGCGTCGTTGATTTCTTTTCCCTAAAAATATTTCATAAACAAAGAGTGCTTCATATACTGTGTAGTACAATTTGTGTTTCTTAGCCGCACGAAGTGTTTTATTTCCATACAAGAAGAGGTTCACATCATTCATAGATTTTCCTATATGTTTCATTGTCTTACTCATAGTGTTTCTTATCCATACAAAGCATATTTCCTATTCATACAAAGAATGTGTCTCTTATTCAGCGCTTCCTATCTGAACAAAGAAGAGCCCAGCTTCGCAATCAGTGTTTCTTATCCATACAAAATAGTTTTATCTATACAAAGAGAGGCGTTGATCTTCGCCATAAGCGTTTCTCATCCTTATAATGAATGTTCTTGACCTTTCACTTCTATTGCCTTTCCCCTGATCCTTAAAGTTAATGCTTTTGATCCCTGACAGGATCCGCTTCACTTGAAATCCTACAGTCATGCGTGCAGCCATTGCCGCCCTAGTTCCAAACATTTGATTTCTGTGTTCCTTTTTTCTTCTGTGATAACTGTGTAAAATCCTGCAGTCATGACTTGTAAAGGCTCCTTCCCTTCCTATTTCAACTCCTATCTCCCTCTCCTCACTCTTTTCTCGTTTTATTTTTTTGCTTTCATTCTGTACATCCCTCACTCTCTCTCTCTCTCTTTCCAATTTTTCTTCTCGTATATTCTCCATCTCATTTTTATTTCACTCTGTTTTTCTTGTTTCTACTCTCGTGTTTACTCGGCGTACACAGACCAGGTAAAATGCCTGGTATTTTGCCCGCCTTCTGTCTCCCCTCAGCCCTTCCGCACGCTGTCCACCCTCAGCCCTTCCGCACGCTGTCCATCCTCAGCCCTTCCGCACGCTGCCCACCCTCAGCCCTTCCACACACTGCCCACTCTCAGCCTTCCACACACTGTCCACCCTCAGCCCTTCCACACACTGCCCACTCTCAGCCCTTCCACACACTATCCATCCTCGGCCCTCCACCCTCATTTCTTCATTCTTCATCCCTTCCACTCTCAGCATTTCCACCCTCAGTTCTTTCTCATTCATCCCACCTTCATCATGTCTACCCAATCCTGCTCTTCATCCACAAACTCTACATTTCATTTCCCTCTTCCCCTTTTCCGTAAATTCGGTTTTCGTGTTTCCCTCCTTCCTTCCTCTTCTGCCTCTTTCTCCTTTTTTTATGTGCCTTTCTCTTACGTTGTTCTCTTTTATCAAGCATTACATACAAACTGTAACAACAGATCATTTACGTAAACAAAATCTTCTTCAGGATATGGGAAAAATTTTCCCTGGAACTTTTAACTGGCAGCATCGGTAAGATTATTATTAAGAGGAACTTATTTGTAACAATTTATTTACAAGTTGCAGGAAAAGGATGAAGAAGAAGAAGAAGAAAAAAGGCGTGTCTTAAACATTAAGACTTTAGATGGGCAACGTTTCAGTCTCTCATTGTGGCTTGAAACTGCTCGACAAAGAGCGAAACGTTGTGTCAACAAAAGATTTTTTTCGCATCGAGTGTCTTTGATGTTGTTAGCAGTGAGTTATTTGGATCCAGCAGTGAAAAATATAGCTTTTATCCTAACTCAGCTACCTTGCTTTATTCAGGTACATTACCCAACTCAGCTGCCTTACCCAACTCAGCTGCCTTACCCAACTCAGCTTCCTTACCCAACTCAGCTTCCTTACCCAACTCAGCTGCCTTACCCAACTCAGCTGCCTTATCTAACTCAGCTGCCTTACCCAACTCAGCTGCCTTACCCAACTCAGCTGCCTTACCCAACTCAGCTGCCTTACCCAACTCAGCTGCCTTACCTAACTCAGCTGCCTTACCTAACTCAGCTGCCTTACCTAACTCAGCTGCCTTACCTAACTCGGCTGCCTTACCTAACTCAGCTCTCTTACCCAACTCAGCTTCCTTACCCAACTCAGCTGCCTTACCCATCTCAGCTGCCTTACCTAACTCAGCTGCCTTACCTAACTCAGCTGCCTTACCTAACTCAGCTGCCTTACCTAACTCAGCTGCCTTACCTAACTCAGCTGCCTTACCTAACTCAGCTGCCTTACCTAACTCAGCTGCCTTATCTAACTCAGCTGCCTTACCTAACTCAGCTGCCTAACCTAACTCAGCTTTCACTTATGTTTTTACCATCGACAATTCAAGATTTTAACCAAGGATTTAACATTTCTTCTATGGGTGTGTAAACGACACTAAAAATTCGCAAAATACAGAGTGACACTAAATATAAACAAACTGGGTTAGGTAAAATTTACCACTAAATTTTTTGAAGAGATCACACGACAAGAAACTTATGCGTTGTTGTTGTTGCTCTTATTTCTTTTTTGCGTTTTTTTTTCCTTTTGCTTTTTTTTAGTATCGTTGTTGCTCTTGTTTGTTTTTCCGGACTGTTGTTGCTTTTGCTTGATATTTTTCGTGACGTTTTTCTGGCTTAATGTCTCTCGTGTATTTTTGTATCATGATTTTTTTTTATGTTATTGTTCTTCCTTTGTTTCTCTCGTTGCTGCAACACTTTGCTTGTTTGTTTGCATGTTGCAGTTGTTCCTGCTTGTTTTTATTTTGTTGTTGCTCTTCCTTGTTGGCTTTCGTGTTGCTGCTCCTGTATTTTTTTATTTTTATATTGTTGTTGTTGCTCTTGGTTTTCTGTGGTGTTGTTGTTTTTGCTTGTTTTTTCTCGCGATAGTGTGTTACTCTTGCTTGCTTTTCGTGTTTTTGTTGCTCCCGCTTTTTGTTTTTCCATATTGGTGTTGTTGTTCTTGCTTGTTTTTTGCATTTTGTTGCTTTTGCTTGTTTTTCGTGCCCCTGTTGTTATTGTTGTTGTTGCTTTTGCTTGTTTTTGGTGGTGGTGGAATTGCTCTTACTTTCTCTTTCCATGTTTTAAAGTTTGTTGCTCTCGCTTCCCTTTTTTCCCTCGTTTTGTTCTTACTCTCGCTGTTTTGGTTGTTTTGTTCTTACTCTCGCTGTTTTGGTTGTTTTGTTCTTACTCTCGCTGTTTTGGTTGTTTTGTTCTTACTCTCGCTGTTTTGGTTGTTTTGTTCTTACTCTCGCTGTTTTGGTTGTTTTGTTCTTACTCTCGCTGTTTTGGTTGTTTTGTTCTTACTCTCGCTGTTTTGGTTGTTTTGTTCTTACTCTCGCTGTTTTGGTTGTTTTGTTCTTACTCTCGCTGTTTTGGTTGTTTTGTTCTTACTCTCGCTGTTTTGGTTGTTTAGTTCTTACTCTCGCTGTTTTGGTTGTTTTTGCTCTGGCTTGCTCCAATTGGTGTTGTTGTTATTCTTGTTGTTTTTTATCTTAAACGCCTGGGACATCAAACCTAAACGGAGCTTCACTCTGAGTTTAATCTCGGTAGGTTTAAACTTTTTCTAAAATAGTTAAAAAAAAATTGGGCGCATTGGTTTCTACGGGATAACTTCTGCATGATAACTGCTGCATGATAACTGCTGCATGATAACTGCTGCATGATTACTGTCTGCATCATAATTTCAGTGTTGGTATATTTTACTAAAAAAAAAAAAATTGTTTTACAACTGTGTCGTGTAAAAAGAAATGGTTTTAACTAACCATAATTTTTAAAGGGGTGGACCGGTAAGCCAGCGGAAGGCCTCGGTCAGATGACCAAAAGCTCCAACGGCGGGTCATCATCTAAGACCCGCGTCAGGAAACACTTGTCCTGTTTCCTGACAAACTTTACCTAACCTGTGTCTTGTAAGTCCCAATTTTTCAAGGAAACCTACGATACTGTTATCCATGTTATCTGGTGGAGTCAAATATTCGAAGGTCGTATTTCTTATGGAAGGATTATTTTTTTTTTTTAATTTTGTAGGTACTAATACCCAATTTTATTTCATCCCCAGAGACTTGCAATCTTCGCAGCGCTGGCAAGAATCCTACTGCAAGTTTCCTAAAAAAAAAAAAAAATCTTAGATTTAAACAGAAACTGAAATAGAAAATAACTTAAAACAAAACTGAAAAATAATAAATCGACATATTTTAACTGAGTCTATCATAACGCGCTATTTTTTTTTTAATGAATAATTTCACGTTTTTTCCTTCGTCATTGAATTCATGAATCACGAGTTTCATAAGAGATTGACTCATTTGATTCATGGGTTGCTGGTCCATGAAACACTGGCACATCTGCAGTGTTCTGTGTGTACTCTATTGGTGACTAAATATTTTTACTGTTAGCCTGGGCTGAATTCCAGTTCTTCGCCCTGTTAAGGGTATTAATCTACAGCTTCTGGACCCTTTGACGGTCTTAAGCTACAGAAGTTCAACCTCTTGAGTGTGCAGAGCTAAATCCCTTGGGCCTATTGAAGATGTTGGTCTCCAGCTCCTGAAACTCTTAGGAGGGTTGATTTCTAAAAATAGCTGCATTGGTAACTTATGCCGCCCCCTGTACTGTTCCTTTTTCGTGGGATGAGGTAGAGGGGGCTGATACGTCGAATGCCCTTCACGGATTGCGCAGCGACCGAAACACATCTAGTGGCATTATTACCTACGTAATGTGCAAATTCCGTAGGAGTCATAAAGCGCTCGGGAAATGCGAAGAAATCTGGATTGTTCTGTGGAAGACAAAGGTAGTTCAAATATTTTGATCAAGAACTTTAATGCCAGCATTAAGACATTCCTTTCCCCTTGTAGCGATCAAAGCAGAAGTGAACCAAGGGGTGATCGTTAGCAGGAATCTCGATTACAAAAAACGACATCTAGCAGGGAACACTGTAATTAGCAATCCTAAATTTCATAGCTAGAAACTTATACTACAAAACAGCAGAAAATCTACTGTCACACTACGATGCGCTAGTAAGACCGCATCCATTTTTTGTCCCTTCCTCGGGTGGTGCCTTGGCGCTAGGGAACAGTTCTTGATCCAGGCAATATGAGATCCTCTTCCCCTCCTTGGATCAAATTAGATTATGTCCCTATCCCCAGGAGCTGTACGACTCTCACGGGCTAATCAACTGAATAATAATAACAATAATAATAATAATATTGACAATAATAATAATATAGATAATAATATGATAATTAATATAATAATCTCTGGTGCCTAAATTACGTTCAAAATATTAACAGTGTAGATTACAGTGGGAAACTGGTCAATTTTTAGAGGCTGAGTATCTGTGTTCTCCATGTTCTCCTCGCCTTAGTTCTCCAAGAATTCGTTGCACCCTTTTTCCTCCCTCTTCTTCCCCTCCCTGTGTTCCCCCTTGCGTGGCGTGTGACCCCTCGAGTGGGGAGTGTTTGCCGGAATGACGCAGTAGGTCTCGTGGTCGCCATCTCGAGGCTGGAGTTGCCTCTCGCCACTGTTTGGCATCTCATTCAAAAGCTTTTGTTCGACAGGGGTGACGTACTGGCCCCGGGACCCTCCCTCCCTAAATGGTAAATTGCCCTCACACATCTCTCTTTCTTTCTCTCTCTCTCTCTCTCTCTCTCTCTCTCTCTCTCTCTCTCTCTCTCTCTGCAATATAACAAATGTTCTTAAGCATGTTCGATGGTGCTGCCAATTTAAGGGAGACCCTAAAGATCAACTTCGTCCCAGCAGAGTCGGAGAGCCTCGGAGCGTGGGACAATTGTGCTTTGAGATTCCTTAGAGTTAGGTGAAAAACTCATCACGGTAACTAAGGACCACAGAGTGGCCAGCTTCGTCTTTCAGAGACTCAGTGGTGTGATCCAGAGAAAAAACGTCTGCAGCTTTCTGGGTACACGGCCCACCGCCAGAGATCTGAATGAAATATTTGAGATGTAGTCTTTGTGATGTAATACAAGTTGTTCTCCTTCTATTGTATATTTTACAGTGCATTTTGTTTTCGAATAAAGTTCACAAACATAGAATATAGAAGATGGTAAAAGAAGAAAATGCTCAAACAGCTACGGGGAGAATCCTGAGTTTTCTCTGAACTACGTTTATTTTCTACTCTGAGGATGAGGGTCCCCAGTCACTTCTAAAGGTGAACATAGATAAGAGTAAGGTGATGAGGGTATGAAGCGAGTTAGGAAGGAAAAAAAATGGATATCACATTGAAGGGAGTATTGAAAAAGTGAACGTGTTCAGATATTTGGGAGTAGAATTGACAGTGGATGGGTTTATGAAGGACGAAGTTAACCATTGAATTGATGAAGGAAAAAAAGGTGAGTGGTGCGTTGAGGTATCTGTGGAGAAAAAAAACGGAATGTACGAGAGGCAAAAAAAAGGAATGTACAAGAGTATAGTGGTACCAACACACTTATATGGGTGTGAGGCATGGGTTGTAAATGCTGCAGCAAGGAAGCTGGAGGCAGTGGAGATGTCGTGTCTTAGGGCAATGTATGGTGTAAATATTATGCAGAGAAATCTTAGTGTGGAAATTAGGAGGAGATGCGGAGTTACTGAAAGTATTAATCAGAGGGCTGAAGAGGGGGTTGTTGAGGTGGTTTGATCATTTAGAGAGGAGTCCTCCCTCTTGAATCATGGTAGGAATGCCGTATATAACACAAATTATGGGTTGTACAAACTCTATAGTTATTTAGTGGAGTCAATTGTGCATTGCCTTAAACAACAATGTTATACAAAAGCGCAGGATTGCTCCTTATGCGAGGGGGTTTCGTGATTTTTCGGTTATGTTCGACCAGAGTCTGCACACTGAACATCGTGGTACGCCCGTCGCGCGTGTACGTCGATATTAGGTATGGGGTATTAGGTGTGGGGGCGCATGTGCGATCATCCTTGGATAGCCCAAAAGAAATGTAGAGTGACCTATTGAGGTCCTAACCCACTTGTGGTACAAGGTACACATAGGTGGTTGCAACATGGTGATTGCAACTAGTTTAGTGGACTAATGAATTAGGTTGTTGATTAATATTATAATGGTGATGATAATAATAATGATATTAGTGGGTGATAGTTGATAATAATGATACAAATGGAGTTAAAATTAAGAATAGCCTAGTTATTATAAGAAAGGAAGCCTGAAAAGGAGAATTCACTGAGGGTATTTCCTGGACATTCTGGAAGGTTCTGTGACACCGGTTGACAAATGAGGGATTTTCCCTCTATTTCATTAGTAAGAAGGTTGTAAATGAAGGTATGTAATGATCCACTATTGTAATGTAATTTTTTACGTCACTTGACCTGTTCCCAGCGGTTAGAAGTTTAGGATTGGCTATTAACTATCTTCTAGTAATTTTCATCTTGGTATCTGCAAACTGTGAAGCTTACTCCACCCCCCCCCCCTCCATATGACGTTTTATCCCGCTGGGATGCCAACTTACCCTACTTCTCTTGTTGCTGCCTTTGCAACATTGCACAGCTCCTGATGACGCACTGAATAGTGTGAAAGTACTTGAGCTAAAGATTTCCACCCTCCGTGGCTTGTTAAGGGGTAAAGGAAGTTTTGTGTGCGAGGGGCTTGGACTTCCAGCAAGCATGTGTGAGCGTATTTGATAGGAGTGAATGGAGACAATGGTTTTTAATACTTGACGTGCTGTTGGAGTGTGAGCAAAGTAACATTTATGAAGGGATTCAGAGAAACCGGCAGGCCGGACATGAGTCCTGGAGATGGGAAGTACAGAGTCTGCACTATGAAGGAGGGGTGTTAATGTTGCAGTTTTATAACTGTAGTGTAAGCATGCTTCTGGCAAGACAGTGATGAAGTGAATGATGATGAAAGTTTTTCTTTTTCGGGCCACCCTGCCTTGGTGGGAATCGGCCGATGTGATTATATATATATATATAAAATATATATATATATATATATATATATATATATATATATATATATATATATATATATATATACTTGGCTCATGGGGAAGAGTGCATCTAAGTTCCTCAAGGAGATGGGCAAAAGACTCAACAGGGTAACTAGGTATCCCAGGGCAGCTAGTTTTCTGTTCCAGCGACTCATCGCTGCTGTTCAGAGGGGTAATGCATGCTGTATTTTGGGCACTCGCCCCAGCTCTGAGGAGCTGGATGAGATTTTCGCATTATAATAAGTGACAAACATGTAACAGTATGTACTAGACATGTATCTCTCACACCTCTTGTACTATATATATATATGCAATTATATATATATATATATATATATATATATATATATATATATATATATATATATATATATATATATATATATATATATATTATTATATATATATATAAACAGTAGTTTGTTTGACTACGTATTGGTAGATAAAAGACTGTTGAGTAGACTTCAGGATGTACATGTTTATAGAGGGGCCACAGATATATCAGATCACTTTTTAGTTTTAGCTAAAGTGGGAGTAAAAAGTAGATGGGATACAAGGAAAATAGAAGCAGTAAGTAAGAGAGAGGTGAAGGTTTATAACTAAAAGAGGAGGCAGTTAGGGTAAGATATAAACAATTATTGGAGGATAGATGGGCTAGTGAGAGTGTAGGCAATGGGGTCGAAGATGTATGGGGTAGGTTAAAGAATGTAGTGTTAGAGTGTTCAGCAGAAGTTTGTGGTTATAGGAAAGTGGGTGCGGGAGGGAAGAAGAGCGATTGGTGGAATGATGATGTAAAGAGAGTAGTAAGGGAGAAAAAAGTTAGCATATGAGAGGTTTTTACAAAGTAGAAGTGATGCAAGGAGGGAAGAGTGTATGGAGAGAAAAAGAGAGGTTAAGAGAGAGGTGAAGCAATATAAAAAGAGAGCAAATGAAAGAGTGGGTGAGATGTTATCAACAAATTTTGTTGAAAATAAGAAAAAGTTTTGGAGTGAGATTAATAAGTTGAGGAAGCCTAGGGAACAAATGGATTTGACAGTTAAAAATAGGAGAGGAGAGTTATTAAATGGAGAGTTAGAGGTATCGGGAAGATGGAGGGAATATTTTGAGGAGTTGTTAAATGTTGATGAAGACAGGGAAGCTGTGATTTCGTGTATAGGTCAAGGAGGAATAACATCTTGTAGGAGTGTGGAAGAGCCAGTTGTGAGTGTGGGGAAAGTTCGTGAGGCAGTGGGTAGAATGAAAGGGGGTAAGGCAGCTGGGATTGATGGGATAAAGATAGAAATGTGAAAAGCAGGCGGGGATATAGTTTTGGAGTGGTTGGTGCTATTATTTAATAAATGTATGGGACTGGCAGAGAGTGTGTATTGTTCCTTTGTATAAAGGCAAAGGGGACAAAAGAGAGTGCAAAAATTATAGGGGAATAAGTCTGTTGAGTATACCAGGTAAAGTGTATGGTAGAGTTATTATTGAAAGAATTAAGAGTAAGACGTAGAGCAGGATAGCAGATGAACAAGGGTTTTTTAGGAAAGGTAGGGGGGGGGGTGTAGACCAAGTGTTTCCAGTGAAACATATGGGTGAACAGTATTTAGATAAGGGTAGAGAGGTTTTTGTGGCATTTCGAAAAGGCGTATGATAGGGTGGATAGGGGGGCAATGTGGCAGATGTTGCAGGTGTATGGAATAGGAGGTAGGTTATTGAAAGCAGTGAAGAGCTTTTATGAGGATAGTGAGGCTCAGGTTATAGTGTGTAGGAGAGAGGGAGATTATTTCCCAGTAAAAGTAGGCCTTAGACAAGGATGTGTGATGTCACCGTGGTTGTTCAATATATTTATAGATGGGGTTGTAAGAGAAGTGGATGCGAGGGTCTTGGCAAGAGATGTGGGGTTAAAAGATAAAGAATCAAATACAAAGTGGGAGTTATCACAGTTGCTTTTTGCTGATGACACTGTGCTTTTGGAAGATTCTGAAGAGAAGTTGCAGAGGTTGGTGGATGAATTTGGTAGGGTATGTAAAAGAAGAAAATGAAAGTGAATATAGGAAAGAGTAAGGTGATGAGGATAACAAAAAGATTAGGTGACGAAAGATTGGATATTAGATTGGAGGAAGAGAGTATGGAGGAGGTGAATGTATTCAGATACTTGGGAGTGGACATGTCAGCAGATGGGTCTATGAAGGATGAGGTGAATCATAGAATTGATGAGGGGAAAAGGGTGAGTGGAGCACTTCGGAGTCTGTGGAGACAAAGAACTTTGTCCATTGAAGTAAAGAGGGGAAAGTATGAGAGTATAGTTATACCAACACTCTTATATGGGTGTGAAGCATGGGTGATGAATGTTGCAATGAGGAGAAGGCTGGAGGCAGTGGAGATGTCATGTCTGAGGTCAATGTGTGGTGTGAATATAATGCAGAGAATTCGGAGTTTGGAAATTAGGAGGAGGTGCGGGATTACCAAAACTATTATCCAGAGGGCTGAGGAGGGGTTGTTGAGGTGGTTCGGACATGTAGAGAGAATGGAACGAGACAATGACTTCGAGAGTGTATAAATCTGTAGTGGAGGGAAGGCGGGGTAGGGGTCGGCCTAGGAAAGGTTGGAGGGAGGGGGTAAAGGAGGTTTTGTGTGCGAGGGGCTTGGACTTCCAGCAAGCATGTGTGAGCGTATTTGATAGGAGTGAATGGAGACAAATGGTTTTTAATACTTGACGTGTTGTTGGAGTGCGAGCAAAGTAACATTTAAGAAGGGGTACAGGGAAACCGGCAGGCCGGACTTGAGTCCTGGAGATGGGAAGTACAGTGTCTGCACTCTGAAGGAGGGGTGTTAATGTTGCAGTTTTATAACTGTAGTGTAAAGCACCCCTCTGGCAAGACAGTGATGGAGTGAATGATGATGAAAGTTTTTCTTTTTAGGGCCACCCTGCCTTGGTGGGAATCGGCCGATGTGTTAATAAAATAAAAAATATATAAATATATATTTGTACACTCAATGGACATTATATTAGGTACACCTAATATAATCTAATCAGTCAATCACGTTGCAGCAGCTCAATGCGTTAAAACACGAAGATATGGTCTAAAGGTTCAGTTGATGTTCAGACCGAACATCGGAATGAGGAAGAAATGTGATCAGTCTGTGTAATGATTGGTGATGCCAGTCGAGATGGTTTGAGGGTCTCAGAAACTGATGATCTGGAATTTTCACGCATTTCAGTATCTAAAGTTTACAGAGAATGGTGTGAAAAACACAAAGCATCCAGTGAGCGGCAGTTTTGTGGGCGACAACGCCTTGTTAATGAGAGAAGTCAGAGAAAAATGGCGGGACTGGTTCGAGCTGACAGGAAAGCGATAGAACTCAAATAGCCATGGGTTACAACAGTGGTATGCAGAAGAACATTTTTGAGTGCACATGTCGAAACTTGAAGTAGTTCCACTCCTGTCAGCCAAGAACTGGAAACTGGAGCTGCAATAGGCACAGGTTCACAAAAACTGGACAGTTAAACATGAAAAAAACGTTGCCTGGTCTGACAAATTGTGATTACTGAGACATGCAGATGGTAGGGTCAGAATTTGACGTAAACCTTCTTGATGTGGTGGAACGGGAGATTCGCAACATGAATGTGCAGCCGCCAAATCTTCAGCAACTGCGTGATGTTATAAGAATATAAGAATGGAGGAACACTGCAGAAAGCCTACTGGCCCATACAAGGCACGTCCTTATCAAAACCACCACTACCTAAGAATTTACTCCCGTACTCACGACACCAATCAAACCCAGCCCCTCCCACTCATATATTTGTCCAATCTCTTTTTAAAGCCACCCAAGATCCTAGCCTCTATCACCCTACTCGGAAGATTGTTCCACGCATCTACAACTCTGTTCGAAAACCAGTACTTGCCTATGTCCTTTCTAAATCTAAATTTATCCAATTTAAATACGTTATTTCTGGTTCTTACTTGGTTCGATATCCTCAGTATTTTATTAATATCTCCTTTGTTTATGCCCATCATCTACTTGTACACCTCGATGATATCTCCCCTCATTCTACGTCTCTCCAGAGAGTGGAGGTTCAACGCTCTAAGTCTATCTTTATACGGGAGATTTCTTATACTGTAAATCATTTTAGTCATTCTTCTTTGTATGTTCTCCAATGAATCTATATCCATCCTGTAGTAAGGAGACCAAAACTGAGCTGCATAATCCAAATGAGGTCTCACTAGTGATGTATAGAGCTGTAAAATAACTTTTGGACTTCTGTTGCTTATACTTCTTGAAATAAATCCTAGTAATCTGTTAGCCTTATTACGCACACTTAGGCACTGTTGTCTTGGCTTTAGATTTTTGCTTACATGACACCCAAGTCTTTTTCATAAGAACATAAGAAAGGAGGAACACTGCAGCAGGGCTGTTGGCCTATACTAGGCAGGTCCTTCACATTCCATCCCACTAACAGAATATTTGTTCAACCTAATTTTCAATGCTGCCCAAGAAATAAGCTTTGATAATTTTATTTACTTATGTGCAATTCCCACTCAAATCCAACCCCTCTCACTCATGAATTTATCCAACCTAAATTTAAAACTACCCAAGGTCCTTGCTACAAGTCCCCATTCGGATTTAACCCCATTTATGCACACTCTCTGCTTCCTATTGGTGAGCCATGACTCGATCCATGACAGCACTTTTCCCCCAATGCCATGAGCTGCCACTTTCTTTAACAGTCTCTGGTGCGGTACTCTATCAAAAGCCTTACTAAAGTCTAAATAAACAATATCGAATTCTTTATCGTGATCAACAGCCTCAAAAGCTTTACTGAAGAAGGTTAATAAATTAGATAGGCAGGAACGGCCCCTCGTGAATCCATGCTGAGTATCATTAATCAAATTATGGTTATCTAGATGGTTTCTAATAATATCAGCTATAATTGACTCTAGTAATTTGCCTACAATTGAGGTCAGGCTTATTGGGCGGTAATTTGACGGTAGTGACTTGTCCCCTGCTTTAAAAATAGGAATTACATTAGCCATCTTCCACATATCAGACATAAGAACATAAGAACATAAGAAAGGAGGAACACTGCAGCAGGCCTGTTGGCCCATACTAGGCAGGTCCTTCACAATCCGTCCCACTAACAGAATATTTGCTCAACCCAATTTTCAATGCTACCCAAGAAATAAGCTTTGACAATTCTACCCACTCATGCGCGAGTCCCACTCAAATCCAACCCCTCTCACTCATGAATTTATCCAACCTAAATTTGAAACTACCCAAGGTCCTAGCTTCAATAACCCTACTAGGCAGACTGTTCCACTCATCAACTACCCTATTTCCAAACCAATACTTTCCTATATCCTTTCTAAATCTAAACTTATCTAACTTGAATCCATTATTGCGGGTTCTCTCTTGGAGAGATATCCTCAAGACCTTATTTATATCCCCTTTGTTAATACCCATTTTCCACTTGTATACCTCGATCATGTCTCCCCTCATTCTACGTCTTACAAGTGAATGTAATTTTAGGGTCTTCAATCTTTCTTCGTAAGGAAGATTTCTAATGCTATGTATTAATTTAGTCATTCTACGCTGAATGTTTTCTAACGAATTTATGTCCATTCTGTAATATGGAGACCAGAACTGAGCTGCGTAATCTAGGTGAGGCCTTACTAATGATGTATAAAGCTGTAATATAACCTCTGGACTTCTGTTGCTAACACTTCTTGATATAAATCCCAGTAATCTATTTGCCTTATTACGTACGCTTAGGCATTGCTGTCTTGGTTTAAGGTTGCTGCTTACCATCACCCCCAAGTCCTTCTCGCAATCTGTATGGCTAAGTTCTACGTTATTTAACTTATAAGTGCTTGGGTTATGGACACTCCCGAGCTTCAGAACCTTGCATTTATCTACATTGAACTGCATCTGCCACTTTTCTGACCACGAATTAAGTTTGTCTAAATCTTCCTGAAGTTCTATGACATCTATGTTTGAATCAATTATCCTACCTATCTTCGTGTCGTCGGCGAATTTGCTCATATCACTAGTAATTCCCTCATCAAGGTCATTGATATATATTATAAATAACAATGGGCCTAAGACTGATCCCTGTGGAACACCACTTGTTACAAGTCCCCATTCGGATTTAACCCCATTTATGCACACTCTCTGCTTCCTATTGGTGAGCCATGACTCGATCCATGACAGCACTTTTCCCCCAATGCCATGAGCTGCCACTTTCTTTAACAGTCTCTGGTGCGGTACTCTATCAAAAGCCTTACTAAAGTCTAAATAAACAATATCGAATTCTCTATCGTGATCAACAGCCTCAAAAGCTTTACTGAAGAAGGTTAATAAATTAGATAGGCAGGAACGGCCCCTCGTGAATCCATGCTGGGTATCATTAATCAAATTATGGTTATCTAGATGGCTTCTAATAATATCAGCTATAATTGACTCTAGTAATTTGCCTACAATTGAGGTCAGGCTTATTGGGCGGTAGTTTGACGGTAGTGACTTGTCCCCTGCTTTAAAAATAGGAATTACATTAGCTATCTTCCACATATCAGACACTACACCTGTTTGAAGAGATAAATTAAAAATGTTAGATATTGGTTCACAGAGTTCCATTTTGCATTCCTTAAGAACCCTTGCAAAAAGCTCATCAGGACCCGGCGATATATTTTGTTTCAGTCGGTCTAGTTGTTTCATAATCATTTCGCTAGTGACTGTGATATTACATAATTTATCTTCTTCTGGGCCTCTGTAAAAATTAATTACTGGGATATTATTAATGTCTTCCTGTGTGAAAACCGAGAGAAAATAATTATTAAAAATAGAGCACATATCATTCTCCTTGTCAGTAAGATGCCCAAAGTTATTTTTAAGGGGACCTATCTTATCCCTAACTTTTGTTCTATAAACCTGGAAAAAACTTTTTGGGTTAGTTTTTGAATCCCTAGCAACTTTAATTTCATAGTCCCGTTTAGCTTTTCTTATTCCTTTTTAACGTCCCTCTTAATGTCAGTATACTGATTTATAAGATGACCCTCACCTCTTTTTATGCGCCTATAAATTCCTTTCTTCTGCCCTAAAAGATATTTGAGCCTATTATTCATCCATTTTGGGTCATTTCTACTTGATCTAATTTCTTTATACGGGATAAATGTTCTTTGGGCAGCCTGTATAGTGTTAAGAAAACTGTCATATTGATACCTCTCTTCTTCACCCCAGTCCACAGTTGATAAGTGTTCTCTAAGTCTATTATAATCTGCTAAGCGAAAATCTGGGACCATTACTGAATTATCCCTACTATCATACATCCATTCAATGCTAAAGGTAATTGACTTGTGGTCGCTTGAGCCGAGTTCCTCTGTAATTTCTAAATTATTAACAAGGGTTTCCTTGCTTGCCAGAACCAAGTCAAGTAGGTTATTTCCCCTTGTAGGTTCTGTTACAAACTGCTTCAAAAAGCAATCCTGAACTACTTCTAAAAAGTCGTTAGATTCTAAATTCCCTGTCAAGAAATTCAATTCCAATCAATCTGACTAAAGTTAAAGTCGCCTAGAATTACTACGTTATCGTGCCTGTGGCCTTAACAATTTCCTCCCACAGTAGTCTCCCTTGTTCCCTATCTAAGTTTGGAGGACGGTATATCACGCCTAAAATAAGTTTTTCACACCCCTCTGAAAATTCTATCCAGACAGACTCTGTATGTGTTATTTCAGACTTTATACCCGTTTTTATGCAACAATTTAAATGATCACGGGCATAGAGTGCCACCCCACCCCCCTTCCCGATACTTCTGTCTACTTGGAACAATTTAAAACCCTGGATGTGACATTCAGCAGGCATGTCCCGATTTTTCATATTAAACCACGTCTGAGTTATTCTGCCATAGAAGAGGTCCCAGTTGTCAATGAATGTTACTGCATTTTCCTTACAGTATTTGTCCAGCCAGCAATTGACATCAACTGCCCTGGACAACCATTCATTTCAAACTCTTTTCCTTGGCAAAATTCCACATATGACAGGGTTCCCACCCTTCTTCCTAATTATGTCTATTGCTGACCTATAGCTGCTCGTCAGCTCCTCACTCCTACGCCTGCCAACATCGTTGCCTCCAGCACTGTGACAGATAATAGGATTGTTCCCATTACCTCTCATGATGTCGTCCAGACAGCTAACAATATCCTTCATTTCAGCCCCAGGATAACACACCCTCTACCTCCTATTCCTATCCTTAAGGCAAAAAGCCCTATCCATAAACCTAATCTGACTGTCCCCAACTAAAATAATGTTCTTACCTCGACTGGTGGTGTGCATGACGTTCTCGACGGTCTTAGAAGAGATGGTCTTCGCTGTAATGTCTTCACTGGCTGGCTTCACTATGTCGTTAACAATTGTCTTTGTTGGAAGATCATGGGTGGTCGATTCACATTCGTGTGATAACAAGGAAAAAGTGTTGCTGGTTTTCACAGCATTCTCCTAGACCTTCTTCAACTTCAGCTTCGTCCCTTCAGATCCGACTAGCATCCATTCGTTGGTCTGATCATCGGCGACATTGTTCCGGGGATAATCCTTGCATATACCCTTCAATCGTTGAATTTCTGTTCTAGCTTCCGTTATTTCTGCCTTAAGTTGGAGATACAGCTGCTCGTAGTCGAGGGAAGCCATCATCCAATCTCAGGTAGCTAACAACGGAGCACAGTAGAAAACTCTTCACAGAGCAAAAATGGTTCGTCCACAGAGAGTACGCTAGACACGTCCTCACTGTATGGGCCAGTAGGCCTTCTGCAGTATTTACCCATTCTTATGTTCTTATAAACAACACGAATTATTACCAAATATAGAACAATATAGCCCATTTTCTCACCAAGATCGATAACCTTTCACATTTGTGGTTATCTCTGATTAAACACAAGTGGTTATAGGTTCATATGACCTAACATAATCCACCAAAGAAACTGACGTTGAGGAAGATGTTTAAAAAAAAATAATTAGTAAAATAATAACAACGGAACATCCTTCTCAGGAACCAGATTTATAAAATTCAGCCACATATATACATGGTCTGCCGCTTTACCTGATATTAGCTCTTTGACTACCCAAGATTACTGGTTGAAGATGGACTACTGTGACTGCTACGTATAAACAGGATCATAGATACACAAATGTGCACATGCACATGTGCCAGCACCCTTGTGTATGTGCAGCCTTCCCTTACAACCTACACTTATCCCACCCCTCTCACACACAACCCCAACCCTCCCACACACGTGCCCCAACCCTCCGACATTCCACCGTCATACCCAACCCTCCCATACATTCCACACTTATCCCAACTCTCCCACGCATCTTACATATGTCCCATCCCTTCCACACATCCCCTATCCCTCCCACACAAGCTCCTCAACCCTCCCACACATATCCCAACATTCTCCCACATCCCACACATCCAACCCTTTTGTTCATCTCCCGCAATACCTCTCGAAAATCCCAAACTCATAACATCAACCCTCCCTCATTTCCAACACATACTCCAACCCACCCACCCTCATCTCACAAATGCCCCACCTCTCCCCACCATCCAAGCATACCCCAACCTTGTCCCTCTTAAATGCCCCCACTAGCCTTCCCCTGCCACCCACACACATTTTGCCTTCCCCCTTCCACCCATGGGTCACGACCAACATTCCCCAACCCCCCACACTCACCCCACCCCCACCATTTGCCCTGGAATTTGCCCCAGCAGCCTGTATATCAGGAGGAGGTGAGGTGTTCGCCTTGGGCCAGCCACGACCCGCATCACACCCAAATAAGAGAAAGGGCCGTGCTGTTAAGTAGCTACCAGTCTACCAGCACCAGGAGCCGTGCTGTCCAAGTAGCTACAAGCACTAGAAGCCTTGCTGTTCAAATAACTACGAGCACTAGGAGCCGTGCTGTTCCAGTAGCTACCAGTCTACCAGCACCAAGGAACGAGCTGATCAAAAAGCTACCAATCTACCAGCACCACCGCCAGAGCTGCATGATAAACTACCAGCGTCAGCCTCGTCCACTTATTATTTATTTATGCTAATTTTGTAAAGTTTTGGGTATGTGGTGAAGAAATATTCTAATGTGATTAGTGAATTTAGTTATGTACTGTAATTTTTTATGTATTGTAATTAAGCATTACAGTTAGAGTAGTTAGATGATGTAGTTTTATGAAGTTAGGCATTTTAATTAATGTAGTTAGGTATTATAGTCACGTAATGTAATTAGATATTTTAGTTACATAATGTATTCCAGTTAGTTATTGTGGTTAATGAAATTAGGTACTGAAGTTAAGCATTTTATATGTTCTGATGTATTTTAATTAGGCATTGTAAAGAGTTAATATAGTTACTGCAAGTATGTAGATGTAGAAAATAGGTGCCGTATTTAGTTATTGCTGTTAGGTATTGTAGTTATTTAAAATTATAATGAAAATTTGTTAGGTGTTATTGTTAGGTAATGTGCTTAGGTATTGTAATTAGGCATTGTTATTAGGTATTGTGGTCAAGTAACAAATCGGGCACAGGTACAAATTAGAAGGTCTGTAGCACCTGGCCCTAAAATAAGTCAGCCAACGCTGGTGAGAGAATGTCCCTGCAGACCAGAGGGTAGGTGTAATGTTAGGTCGTCGGGAGGTCATTTTCTCTCCCCCCCCCCTCCTCACCCTGATTGGTTGACTTTTATAGCTGGCAGCCATTCACAGTACAGTTGTGGAGCCCTGCCAACTGAACATCCATAACTGCCGTCTTGGCAAATTATAGAGTAAATGTGTGCAGAGTTGTGTGATGTTCACCAAATAAATGTAACGTACCAGGTGCATGCCAATATTATTAGCTGTTATTGGGTATTGTAGTTAAATATTAGGATTATTTTTTTTAGGTGTTACAGCTAAGTAAAGAAATATGGTATTGTTATTAGGTATTATAGTAAAGCATTGGTATTAGGTATTGTAGCTAGGCAGTCTAGCTAGGTATTATATCAAGGCATTGTTATTAGGTATTGTAATTAGGCTTTGTAATTAGGCATTGTAATTAGGTATTTAGCTAATCATTGTTGTTAGGCATAGATTAATTTTTTTGTTATTAGGTGTTGTGGTTACGTATTATAAATTAGGTATTGTAGTTTTCGAATATTTTTAGTGTTTTCAATGAATATTTTGGCGCTGACTTCAAGATTTCTCGGAGACTTGACAAAGACAAGGCAAGACTTTATTAAAATGAGGTTTCTGTCAATCAGATGTGATAAAGCTCTCCTGGAAACTTGATAAATCTGCTTAATATTCATTTAAAGCGATAATGTATTTTCTCCTCCCACTTTGTGTATTTGGTAAATAATTTATTAATTTGAAAGACCTATTTTGACTGCATATTTCATAACATTCATATACATATTCAGCTCCTAATAGACAGGTATTGTACCTAGGTCATTTTCTCTTTTGATTACATCACATCTGAGGGAAAACAAAAGACTAGCTTCACTGAGACTTCTAGTTTTCCTAACTTGTCTAATGCCAAACTGTTTCAGGAACTTGTGAGCAAATTTTCCCCAAAGTCTTTTACGACGAGGCTGTAACGATCTTCGAGGCTTCTGTATCACTTTCTTCAGATCTGCTGAGCTGGAGTTAAGTTCTTGCTGTTGTGGATGTGCATGTGTTGTCCCACACCATAGTCGTATGTTTACTATCCAGGGTAACACGGTCACTATATGGATGATTACTTCTGCTACCAAGCAATTCTTTTACGGGTTATCCAGGGTTGCATGCTGACTCCATCTGGACTATTCATGCTGGCCAGCCACAGTCTATTAACTATCCAAAGTAACATAGGGACTGCGTCAGGATAATTACTGTTGGTCCCGCACCATCTGTTTACAATCCTCGGTGCATTGAAGCCATATTCGTCTGCTGTTGAGCTGCCGCAATGTATATAAAAAATATATGTTATTTTTTTTTCACCATTAGTTTTTGCGTTCATACGTGTTGCTCCGTATTTTAGTGGAGTATATTTTGTATTTATAGCTTCAAGCAAATGAAATCCAATTGAAGATCACTCCAAAGAAAATTAGACTCGGATCAAATGGCTCTAATCTTATCACACCAGACGATCCATGGTTATTAGAAACCAAGACCCAGGACACGCGAAGCAAATTTCTCATATACAACTATGTGAGTATAATCAGGTGAGTACATATATAGGTATGTATACTTATAATCGAATTCGCTGAAAACAGTCACGACACAACGCGTTTTTGCACTCTTTTTGGGCACACACAATATACGCACATAATATGACCACGTTTGCCCGCATACGAATACACACGCATGAGCTTGAAGATGCAGACCTAAGTACACACACGCACACGACGTACCCGTACGAACACGCAGACATTCGTACACACATGCATACACGAAACACATAAGCGTAAGCATGCAGTGCTTAGGCTTGTTTTTTTTTTCTAACTGTAATATAAATATATCATTAAATAATCTACTGCCATCAAATCTCAATATTAGATATTTCAGCGGGTAAATATATATACCAGAGTTAATATTTCTGTGAGAATACGGTAACAACATATCTACATTTCAGACAGAAGAACCCTCTACAGGAGTGCCATGACCACACTGGCACCCTCCGCTACCCTCCTCATGACACCGAGCAATTTTTGTATTAAGCAAACCTGGGGACACCACCAGTGTGCAACCACCTTATTCTGCATTATAGTTATATTGTGGGTGCCAGCGCAGTGTGCTATGGTAATTACATTTTGTAAACTTAAACCTGCTATGTTTTTCCCTCTCATATTTCATCACATAGGGTAGATTTCATATGTGATGTAGTGAAGTCCGTCAGCGTGAGCTGGGAGACTTCGGCAAGGAGATGACATCAAGAATTACACTATGGGTGCACTAGTTATAGAAGCTTTAAAAATTTTGTTCCAACAAAGCTGGGAATTATATACGTATGTTATTACTCAAAGGAACTCTAGTTAACACCTTTAGATTTACTTCCAGCACAGAGGAATCTTATAATTGGCCTTTCACTCTTCGCAAACTTGAATCAGAACTTTCCACTTGCTGATCGTCGGCAGCTGGGCCTAATGGCTTTCATATTCGTATGCTTCAACGGTTCTCGTCATACTCTTATGTCTCTTTAATCTTGTTTGGTCGCAATGGGTTCTTCCTCGTCCATGAAAACTACCATTGTTCTGCCCTTTCATAAGCTGGTTACTTCAGGCCATGATGCCTCTTATTATCGATCCATTTCCTCTTACTAGTGCAGTTTGCAAGTTGCTGAAACGCCTGGTAAATAAAAGTTTGGTGTGGTATATGGAGACGCATAATTGTCTTTCCACTCATAAATTTGGCTTTCCTAAGCACCGATCCACCATTGACCTCTTCCTGCTACCGAAACCCATCAGATTACTTTTACAATTATTATTATAATCCAAAACCAAGCTCTAGACCCACAATGATATTACTTTTACAAGACGCCCTGTTTCCCCAATTACCGCGTTATACCTGCACGGTCCCCGTATCCTGTCAAATTTCTCAGTCTTTTGTTTGATCGCTGATTGTCCTGGAAACCTCCCATAACGTTCCTGAAAGCAACTTGCCATAACCAGCTAAACTTCCTAAAACTCCTGCCTATCTTTCTTGGGAGGCTGATAAACGAACTCTTCGTCTTCATTCTGCTCTAATTTTATCAAAATTGGATTATGACGACTAGCTATATTCTTCAGCCTCTCCCGCAACTCTTTCTAAACTTGACCCAATTAATCATCAAGGGTTGCGTTTGTGTCTAGGTGTTTTTCGTTCTTTCCCAGTTTAAAGTCTATATGCAGAAGCGAATGTTTCCATTTCTGATTGTTCGGCGTGATGCCTATTGTCTCCATTGTTTTGTCCATTGTTTTGTCCTTCTACATATAAGATAGTAACAGATGTTAATAGAAGTCCTTTTTTTGATCACCGCCCCTCTTCACAAGGTCCCTTTTCTCTCCGTATTCACTCTTCGCTTGACTTTATTTACCCTCTCTGTATGTTCATCCAGCATTTATCTTTTCTTTTTTTTCCTTGGGAAGCTCCGACGATTCGTGTCTGTTCTTACCCACTTCCGTGCGCGAAAATTCAATTACCTACTATAGCTTCTGGCTCATTTTTTCTTAATCGTTTCCGACTCGGCTAGCATTTTCACATTTGAGTTGAATGCAATTCTCGTGGCTGTTATACGAATTGCACCCCTGGCCATCTCAACATTCGTAACAGTTTCAAACTCCTTTAGTACATTAGAGTGTATCCAAAAATTTGATTCTCCTCATCCCCTCGTTCTTCGCAAACAACTGTTTGTGCCACATTTCTAGTAAACACGAAGACATCAATTTCTGCTGGGTCTCTGATCATGTGGATGTTCGGGGCAACGAGAAGGCGGACTCTGCTGCGCGGTCAACCATTCACGTATGGGTATTCCATTCTCAGACTATTCTGCAGTAATCTCTAGACAACTTCGCAACCGTTGACAACAATGGTGATCTGAGTTGGACCATAAAAAAATGCATTATGCCAAACTTTGTTTAGATTTCTGGTCATCTTACCATCGTTGTCGTGTTTGACAGACTACACTCTACCGTCTAAGCATCGGACACACACGTCTAACTCATGAATATCTCAGGGAGTAACTTTCAGCACCGCTCTGTGAGAATTGTCAACTTCCGCTGTCAGTTCACCATCTTTTAATAAACAGTCCTGTCTATCAGCGGACACGCAGAATCTATTTCCGGCGTCGTCACCGCCCTATAGCACTTATCTGACCTCGATGACAGCCCCACTTTTGACGCAGACACTCTGACTTTCTGGCAACAGCAGTCTTATTACACCAACTTTAA
This sequence comes from Cherax destructor, assembly GCA_009830355.1. Taxonomy (NCBI): domain Eukaryota; kingdom Metazoa; phylum Arthropoda; class Malacostraca; order Decapoda; family Parastacidae; genus Cherax; species Cherax destructor. The sequence continues at coordinate 101,156 of WNWK01000673.1, forward strand.
TTATATTTTCCCTTTAGCACTCTCCACTACCCTTGGCTAACTCTGCCTCTTGCATACTTCTGACCCTTCCTGGTCTCTGATCTTCGCATGTTTCAACTTTAACACATCTCACCCTTCTGGGTTTAGCGCTTCGTTTCGTCAACCAGCTCTTTCTTGCCATAATTGTTCTTGCAGTTTCGTGTAATGTAATGAATTAAAGAAAAAAATATATCAACAGACTCAGTACACGGTGTCCGGATGATAATGTGTGGGATATGAAAAAAACATTTATTGTAATGATCTTGCCAAGGATGGAGTGCGGGGAACACTGGATCAATGTTGGCACACACACAAACACCTGCCAATAAGGCTGCTAGTAATGATTTAATGCACGACCTTGAATGCTGTCTTATCATAGCTGCCTCCTATCCTATTCCTCTCGACTTATACGCCACATTATATAAACAGGCCTACAGTGCACTATGTAACAAATCTGTGATTTTTTCAACTTTATTTTAAAGATGTGGAATATTAATTGAGTGCGAGAGACATCCCGTAATTTGCCCAATACTCACCTTTTTTTTGTACATTCGTTTCCCTGTGTGCCCAGCTCTTGAGCAAACACTAAAGGTATTGTTGTGTACCAGATCTGTCAGCTTAAAGTGGTCTGTGTATGTTTTGTCTATGAAGACAGAATCAGCTTACGGAGAGGGCAAGGAAGGTCGTCTTCTCCAGCAACTGTTAGCTAATGTTTTATTAAAATGTTTTATTGTGTCCCGAGAATGATCTCTGACGCACATTCCTTTCTTACTGTACTTACTCTGTGTTTTCTTATCTTCCTTATTTTTTAATTGGTTTGGTTTGGGTGAAGTATCTATTTTTTCCCTTGTTTTGTTTCTGTATATTCAAGTGTTTGTTTTTTTGTCTTGCTCTGTCTCATCTGTTTTTCATTCTTCATCTGGTTTTTCCCCATCATCTTCCCTACTCTTCGTCTTACTAATCGGTTCTGCCTTCAGCAATCATTTCGTTTCTGTCCTTCAGGCCACACCTCCTTCCTCATCCCAAATATAGTACCCAAGGCAGCTGAGAAATGTATCGCCATATTAAAATACTCAGCGTCCAACAATGAATCGTTATATTCCACTTGGGTACTTGAGCTTTCAACGCTGAGAACCTGCTGATGTATATGATAAAAGGGCAGAAATTTTTTGCATAGGGCAGGGAGGTATGATATTGTAGGAGGGAAGACCAGGAAGACCGCAGGATATAACCGAAAGAAATAGACCGAGATAGGGATGTGTGATGTCACTGTGACTGCTTAATATCTTTGTGGACGGAACTGTAAGAGAAGTGAACAAACACTATAGTGTCGGGCCGAAAATATAAGAAATCTGAAAGGAAGTGAGATGTCACTTCCTCTTTACTTTTTTTCCATCACTCTCAAATTCCACCTTTTACGCACCCTTTCAGTTTCGTCTACCAATGTCCGTAGCTTCTCGTCTGAATCGCCAAACAGTATTGTGTCATCTGCAAAACAGTAACTATAGCTATTCTTACTTTATACCCAATTCGCTCGCTTCTAAGGCCACGTATCTCTAAAGGCACTCATCCACATTTCTTATAACTCCTTCCATAAACACGTTAAACCACCACAACAACATCGCGTATTCTTGTCAAAGATTTACTTTTACCAGGAAAACATTGCTCTTCTTTCCTGCACACCCAACTTGAGTTTAACGCTCCTCATAAAAGTCTTTACAGCTTTCAACAACTTAAATCTGCAACACTTGTCACACAGCCAACGAATACACACTGTTAGACGAAATTTCTAAACGGAAGAACAACTCCTAACAATAATAATATAATAATGATGATGATGATAATAATAATAATAATAATAATAATAATAATAATAATAATAATAATAATAATAATAATAATAATTGAACGCAATGTCTCAAATATTATCCAAAGAAGCACTGGTGGTGCATGTGTAGGAAAGTCTGTTAAACGTCTTGCAATGTTGGAAAATTGCTGGGTATTCTATATCAGCATTTAAGAATTGCCAAAAAAAATCCACTGTTAGTATTACCCATACGGGCAATACTACTACTATTACTGTTACTACTGCAATTACCTCTACTACTGCTTCTAGAAACCAGTCATACCGGGAAGTGAACGAGCCTTAATTACTCTACATAACTCTCGGCAGAGAGATTTAGCAAAAAAACACTTATGTTTACAGTTCCAAAATTATCAATACTTAACCACTTTCTTGACCAAAGCAATTATTATTTCATTACTTAATCATTTTCACTGGTAAGCCACTTAGTGGCTTACCACTTAATGGCTGGGGTTAAACTTCCTTCTCACCCACCGATAGTGCTTAATCACTCCACAATAAAAATATCATACTAACTCTCACAGAAATAATAACATCGTGGTAAGAGATGACAGTTAATGAGGGTATACACTTCTTTATTAAACTAGCACTAAATTAATGGGTATTTATAGAGTTGCTTAATCACTTCGCACTTTCTCACTGGGAACGTTCTATATTACAGTCAACCCTGGGGCAACATTTATATTGTACATCTAAGTTCACAGTCTTTAAAGGTATACCCATTAAAAAATCCAAATTGCTTTATTCCAACTGGCTCCTACCACGCCTCGTGCGCCTCTCTCACTGTTGACACTCGTGTTTCTTCCACAGCCACAGGAGAGGAACTCCCAAATATAAATGTGTTAAGTCAAAAAAAATTACCAATGATGGCGTTATGAGACAAATAAGATGTGTGTTGGCAGCCATTCCAGTTGAAACAAATTAAAATACATTACGAAATACATATATATAAATATACATGTGTTTGCCGAATAGGTAAAACTTGCTATTCTGGCTTAAATAGCAACGCTCTTCTTGCAGAATAAGGCAAGCGAAAATTTGTGTATGCAATAATTTCGCAAAAATCATTCTGAACCTAACGAAAAAAATATATTTCATTGTGTTTATTATTAAATTATTGTAAACGTATCAAAAATATATTTAGTTGGGTTAGGCTAAAGTAAATTGCGCTTGTTATAATAAGGTTAGGTAAGTTTTCTAAGATTCTTTTAGTGCAAAATTAAAAAATTCCCATTAACATAAATGAAAAAAAATATGTCTTCAAACGTATAAGAGAAAATTTTAGAAAGAACTTAATTTAAGATGAGTTCTTGCTAATTGACCAGTTTTACCTAATCGGCACGACATATATATATACACCAAAGCCAGAGATATACCAGTTATTATGCAACCCTATGTAGCGTTGAGCCGAAACTGACCCAGCTACACAGTAGTCAGGCAGAGATCAATATAAGAAGACTCAAGCAGGAAGAACATAACTATTTTACAGTAAATAACGGCACTACCAAAGTGTAATCATTAAGCTTAGGCTTGAGCTCCCTATATATATAAACTCTCTAAAATTCTTAAATCTAATCTATCCCCTGCTCTAGCTATAATTTTGCAGTTATTAGTACTAGTAAATGACCTTCACCTTAGAATTGTGGTCTCCAGTGTATCTGCATTACAACTAGAACAAGCATGCTGGTAAATAACATTATAACACAGAGGTGACATAACAGAAACTTTATATCTAAATTAACTGGTAATGATCCAACAATTAAGACTTTTGAATCTGATTTTAAGTCGAGAATAAAAAAAATGGTAACCATTTCACACATTGTTTCCTTATGTTATAACTTCAAAATCCATAGAAAGGGAGCTCAGTATAAAGAACGTATTAGGAACTGTCTACAGGTATAAAGGGGGGAAAGGGATAATTTATTAAACAATAATTTTTTTAAAAAAATCACAGAAAGAGCAAAAGATAAATTAGATTTAAGAATTTTACTGTTCACATACTATATAGTTCAAGCATGAGCTGAATGGTTACGTTTCGGTAGTTCTATTATTTACATTAAAATAGTTTTTATTCTCCCTTCTTTGTTTTTCTTATTGTTGACCTCTGCCTGACCGCTGAGTACCTGGGTCAGTTTCGGCTCAACCTTCCATAGGGCTGCATAATAAATATTACGTCTCTGGTTTTAGTCTCTATTTTTGTTTTTAACTCTTTATAAATCGTTCATGATGTCTGTTATTTATATCTTGTACAAGTGTTGTATATTTTTACAATGCCTGACGATGGTAATAGATTTCAGCAAAACGTTGATAATGCATTTTCTGAGGAAAACCCTTTTCTGCCACCCAGGTATATTATGCTACGATATATATATATATTATATATATATATATATATATATATATATATATATATATATATATATATATATATATATATATATATATATATATATATATATATATGTGTGTGTTACCTTGCTCACACTCCAACAGCACGTCGTCGTCATAATCATTTTCTTCCACTCCTTATTCACTCACAAACACACACCTGTTGAATGTCCAAACTACTCGCACGCAAAGCCTCCTTTACCCCTTCCTCCAAGGATTACCCTTACCCTTCCTTTCCTTCACTGCAGATTTATACATCCTCCAAGTCATCCTATTTTGCAACATCTTTGAATTGTCCAGACCACCTCAACAGCCCTTCCTCAGTCCTTTGGATAATATTTTTAGTTGCCGTTCCACTCCTAATCTCCAAACACATACACATGAAGGAGGTCGGATTTTAATAGTAACTATATATTAAGATAAAAGAGAAAGAGAGCAAAAAGATAATCAGACGGTGAGCGGAGGCAACCGGTAGGTTATCCAGGTTAATTAAAAATTCACCAGGATTGACACACCTGAGCGTAGGAGGGGTCGCCGCCCATTATAACCGACATGGGAATATCTGTATTGATTTCTTATCCCGTGGTAATCTCTGTGACTGCGTATTGTGTGTTGATGAGAGCCTTGGGGGGGACCTCCCTCGTCCTTTGTGGTGTTGCTGGGGTTCTTGCTGTCCAGTGTGTACCGAGACGGGCTCATTTATTTTACAGTGCTTTCCTATAGCCCGAGTTAAGCAGCGCTCAATGACCCATGCGGATTTCGGTCTTTTTTTGGTGGATATAATTGAATAGTCAGAATCTAGACCTTTTCCGACGGAATATTTTTGGATATCTTTTATAATTTAGTTTCATTTTTCTCGTTAGAAATTTCTATAATTATTTATAATCAAAAGGTGACAATAAATAAAAGCTCCTAAAAACGATCACAAATTTGCAGGTTTAAAGCTTTTTATTTATTCTGGTCATTTGTTTGTCAGTTCGGTTATTTTTCTTTCACGATGTCAAATAAATTTGTCTCGTTTGTATTTGAAATTTCTGCGGCAATGTTTGTAAATATGAACATTCACATTAGGATTGAGTATAAAGGTCGAAAGTAGAAAGAAAAAAGCCAGAAATACAATCAGTAAAATTAGAGATTCTGTCAATCTCTTTCAGATTCAAACAGAACCAAGTAAGAATAATACAGTGTGAGATATAATCTACACGAGTTCTCTCTCTCTCTATGATTTTTGTTTAAATATTTATACCTGGCGTCTCCAGTGCGCATGTTGAGTCTTTATGCGAGTCAAGCGCATTTAGTGATGACAAAGAATCTAGAATCTGCAATGATCATGAAGTGAAGATCATTAAGTTAACTTAGTGCCATTAGGAGAGCAGGCAATTAAAGTTTAGAATTGTAATTTAAATTACAAATGGAACTGTGTGACATCTTAGTGACACCAAAGTTATGACATTGAGCTTGACTCCTTGATTACTGATTCTACCTCAGTTATAATGACTAACATGTTCTTCAGAAAAAAAAAAGACATAGATGCAAAAAATGCAGAAAAGAAAATAATATAAAATTCATAGAAATTCCATGTTACATTAAATTATTCCTACATAATAAAACTGAAAAAATTGCCAAATGATGTAATTTGAATGAAGTACATAACCATGGCCTGTCTGTCAAGAATTAAAAATAAGTGAATAATATAATGTGAATGTAACAGAAATTTAGAGGTTACAAGTACTGGCAGTTGATCACATTCACAGGCGATGAGTAAACTATATGCAGTGTGATCATCCTTATGCTCATTTGTTTAACACCGTGTTTCTGATTGTCCACTTATTGAGGAATATAGACAATGCCTCATCATGGACAGGGCCACGGGAGCGTTGACCCCCGGAACACCATCCAGGTGTGCGCTCTGGCTGTCGTCGTGTCGCCTTAAGTCTCCCGATGCGTTGTAGCTATCGTTGCGTCGCGGAACTTACATGACGCGTTACTGCTATCGTTGCGTCGCTTCGAGTAGCGTGATGCGTTGCAGCTATCGCCACGTCGAGCTTAGTCGCACAATGCACTACAGCTAAATTTTGCACGGATCTGGTTCTCACGATGCGTTATAACTAACGTCATGTCGCACTACGTCGCACAATAGTTGCTCTACGCCGAGTGTAACTGAGTAACAGCATTATCCCTACCAAATAAAAGAGCAAGAGAGTGCACTTGAGAATGCAGATGCGCACAAGACGCGCTCATGTGGCGGTGTATGTTGAACGCTCAACTTTGGTATAAGAAATGCATTTATGCTAAGATATACACAGGAATGCTTAAACTTTTACCTCTGGCATACCTGCTACGGGTTTCGAGGGTTACTCTACACTCGAAGTCCGGGATGACTCATGTCAGATTTGATTATTGATTGTCTGGTCAATAAGACCTTCCTGGCAGCGGCCCATAGGCCTTTATAGCAAGCAAGGAATGCCCTGTACAAGCAGTAGATAGTCCAGTGATTTTCTGTTTAAACAGATGCTCTGTACAAGCAGGTGATGCATCAGGGATACTCTGTACAAGCAGGTGAAGCATCAGGGATACTATGTACAAGCAGGTGAAGCATCAGGGATACTCTGTACAAGCAGTTGAAGCATCAGGGATACTCTGTACAAGCAGGTGAAGCATCAGGGATACTATGTACAAGCAGGTGAAGCATCGAGGATACTCTGTACAAGCAGGTGAAGCATCAGGGATACTCTGTACAAGCAGGTGAAGCATCAGGGATACTCTGTACAAGCAGGTGAAGCATCGAGGATACTCTGTACAAGCAGGTGAAGCATCAGGGATACTCTGTACAAGCAGTTGAAGCATCAGGGATACTCTGTACAAGCAGGTGAAGCATCAGGGATACTATGTACAAGCAGGTGAAGCATCGAGGATACTCTGTACAAGCAGGTGAAGCATCAGGGATACTCTGTACAAGCAGGTGAAGCATCGGGGATACTCTGTACAAGCAGATGATGCATCAGGGATACTCTGTACAAGCAGTTGATGCATCAGGAATACTCTGTACAAGCAGATGATGCATCAGGGATACTCTGTACAAGCAGGTGATGAATCAGATTAAGGCTCAAGAGCGCTCGGTACAAGGAGATAGATCAAGGGTGTTCTGTACAAGCAGGAGATAGATAAAGGGTGTTCTGTACAAGCAGGAGATAGATAAAGGGTGTTCTGTACAAGCAAGAGATAGATAAAGGGTGTTCTGTACAAGCAGGAGATAAATAAAGGGTGTTCTGTACAAGCAGGAGATATATAAAGGGTGTTCTGTACAAGCAGGAGATATATAAAGGGTGTTCTGTACAAGCAGGAGATATATAAAGGGTGTTATGTACAAGCAGGAGATAGATAAAGGGTGTTCTGTACAAGCAGGAGATAGATAAAGGGTGTTATGTACAAGCAGGAGATAGATAAAGGGTGTTCTGTACAAGCAGGAGATAAATAAAGGGTGTTCTGTACAAGCAGGAGATATATAAAGGGTGTTCTGTACAAGCAGGAGATAAATAAAGGGTGTTCTGTACAAGCAGGAGATATATAAAGGGTGTTCTGTACAAGCAGGAGAGTGTTCAGGGATAATCTATACAAAACAAAAGTGGTGAGAGAGGCTGTCGCTTCGCGTGTCTTGTTGCGTGATGGAGGAGCTGTGATGAATGGACCAGGTGCCCGAGGTGTGGGGCTCAGCGCATGCCATGGACCAGATGCCCGAGGTGTGGGGCTCAGCGCATGCCATGGACCAGATGCCCGAGGTGTGGGGCTCAGCGCATGCCATGGACCAGATGCCCGAGGTGTGGGGCTCAGCGAATGCCATGGACCAGGTGCCCGAGGGTGGGGCTCAGTGCATGCCATGGACCAGGTGCCCGAGTTGTGGGGCTCAGCACATGCCATGGACCAGGTGCCTGAGGGTGGGGCTCAGCGCATGCCATGGACCAGATGCCCGAGGTGTGGAGCTCAGCGCATGCCATGGACAACATGCCCTAGAATTTGTGCATCTCATACCAATCATTTGTGTGGCATTTGTTTTCACAGTACCAATAGCTACTGACTACTAGTACTGCAAGCCAGTAGCTTCATGCTACCGGTACTGCAAGCCAGTAGCTTCATGCTACCAATACTGCAAGCCAGTAGCTTCAAGCTACCGGTACTGCAAGCCAGTAGCTTCATGCTACCAATACTGCAAGCCAGTAGCTTCAAGCTACCGGTACTGCAAGCCAGTAGCTTCATGCTACCGGTACTGCAAGCCAGTAGCTTCATGCTACCGGTACTGCAAGCCAGTAGCTTCATGCTACCAATACTGCAAGCCAGTAGCTTCAAGCTACCGGTACTGCAAGCCAGTAGCTTCATGCTACCGGTACTGCAAGCCAGTAGCTTCAAGCTACCGGTACTGCAAGCCAGTAGCTTCATGCTACCGGTACTGCAAGCCAGTAGCTTCATGCTACCGGTACTGCAAGCCAGTAGCTTCATGCTACCAATACTGCAAGCCAGTAGCTTCAAGCTACCGGTACTGCAAGCCAGTAGCTTCATGCTACCGGTACTGCAAGCCAGTAGCTTCAAGCTACCGGTACTGCAAGCCAGTAGCTTCAAGCTACCGGTACTGCAAGCCAGTAGCTTCATGCTACCAATACTGCAAGCCAGTAGCTTCAAGCTACCGGTACTGCAAGCCAGTAGCTTCATGCTACCGGTACTGCAAGCCAGTAGCTTCAAGCTACCGGTACTGCAAGCCAGTAGCTTCAAGCAACCGATACTGCAAGCAGTACCAATACGATACTGCAAGCCAGTAGCTTCAAGCTACCGGTACTGCAAGCCAGTAGCTTCAAGCTACCGTACTGCAAGCCAGTAGCTTCAAGCTACCGGTACTGCAAGCCAGTAGCTTCAAGCTACCGTACTGCAAGCCAGTAGCTTCAAGCTACCGGTACTGCAAGCCAGAGCTTCAAGACGTGAGCATAGCTTCAAGCTACCGTACTGCAAGCCAGTAGCTTCAGCTACCGGTACTGCAAGCCAGTAGCTTCAAGCTACCGGTACTGCAAGCCAGTAGCTTCAAGCTACCGATACTGCAAGCCAGTAGCTTCAAGCTACCGATACTGCAAGCCAGTAGCTTCAAGCAACCGATACTGCAAGCCAGTAGCTTCAAGCTACCGGTACTGCAAGCCAGTAGCTTCAAGCAACCGATACTGCAAGCCAGTAGCTTCAAGCAACCGATACTGCAAGCCAGTAGCTTCAGCTACCGGTACTGCAACCAGTAGCTTCAAGCTACCGGTACTGCAAGCCAGTAGCTTCAAGCTACCGGATACTGCAAGCCAGTAGCTTCAAGCTACCGTACTGCAAGCCAGTAGCTTCAAGCTACCGTATGCAAGCCAGTAGCTTCAAGCTACCGGTACTGCAAGCCAGTAGCTTCAAGCTACCGGTACTGCAAGCCAGTAGCTTCAAGCTACCGATACTGCAAGCCAGTAGCTTCAAGCTACCGATACTGCAAGCCAGTAGCTTCAAGCTACCGATACTGCAAGCCAGTAGCTTCAAGCTACCGGTACTGCAAGCCAGTAGCTTCAAGCTACCGATACTGCAAGCCAGTAGCTTCAAGCTACCGATACTGCAATCCAGTAGCTTCAAGCTACCGATACTGCAAGCCAGTAGCTTCAAGCTACCGATACTGCAAGCCAGTAGCTTCAAGCTACCGGTACTGCAAGCCTTTAGCTTCAAGCTACCGGTACTGCAAGCCAGTAGCTTCAAGCTACCGGTACTGCAAGCCAGTAGCTTCAAGCTACCGGTACTGCAAGCCAGTAGCTTCAAGCTACCGGTACTGCAAGCCAGTAGCTTCAAGCTACCGGTACTGCAAGCCAGTAGCTTCAAGCTACCGGTACTGCAAGCCAGTAGCTTCAAGCTACCGGTACTGCAAGCCAGTAGCTTCAAGCTACCGGTACTGCAAGCCAGTAGCTTCAAGCTACCGGTACTGCAAGGTCCACCGTGGTAGCTTCATGCTTCGACCTTCAGCAAGGTTCTCTGTGGCAGGGTAATCACAACGCCGTACCACAACCTTCACGCTTTCATATGTAATGACTACTACTGCTTTACCAGCAACCAAACCCCCTCCACCCACACACACCTCCACCCAAACACACCTCCACCCAAACACACATCCACCCAAACACACATCCACCCACACCCCACCTACACTCAATACATACAGCTACGGTATTTTATTCTGTACCTTAACCCACATACCTCCACATATACACATACTAACTTCATATCTTTACGCACACAAACCTATACCATCACATAGTTAAATCTACACGTACATTCATCCAGCCTCATCCAAAGCCACTCCCTCACCCACCTCCCTTATCCAACCACCTCACCCAATCTTCCTCATCTCGCTCACCTATCCCCTCCCCTAATCCCGCCCACCTCACCTGGCCCAACTGAACCACCTTTCCTTACATCACTTGCACACAAAACAGTAAAATAGGTATCTGTGTGTTAGCACATAGGTACATATAGCTAAGCAATGCTGTTGATATCATGAGCCACATAGCATTGCATAAAAAAGTTCACGCATTACTAGGACTCATTATATCTGCATTCAAGACAGATACTAACAGGCAAACAGGGTAAATTAATCAGTTTCGTTAATCTTAGAAACTGTGGTGTAGACGCGCCCTTCAGTACACCCACAATGTCTCAACCAAGAAGTGCACAGACAAGTTAAATGCTCTCACGGCTGTTGCTGGCTACAACCCCAATTATGGTCCTATGTAAGAATTGTGAGAATTAGATATATTTCGGTAGATGTGCGATCCCTGAAAAGTGTCCCTGTATTGCATAACTCTCTGTACCTCGGTACACGCGATAGGAAAAGTGCAATGTGGCGTAAGTTTCCAATACAGTTAAATATCAACATTGATTTGAAGCAAATCAGAAAAGGTCTTTACAAGTTATCACATAAGAGCTAATTTTCCAGTTCTTCAATAAAAAGCGGCAGATTATGATATTCACAAACTAAAATTAATTCAACTTTCCACAAAAAAAAATGCCAGTTTCGAAAGTTTAAAGCCAAACCGAAGAGGCATTCACCAGTTATTTGAAAGAACAATTGCCAAAATTAAACCAGAACATATGGTTTGAAGCCGCTCCTTTTTATCATAAAAATGACAATTTGAAATCTAAATGACCAAAATGAATCCAAACTTTTCTCAGTAAGACTGACTAGCATTTAAAGTATATATGCAAGTAAGTAATTAGGTTTAGACATACAGCCTATTTTACAATGTTCCTAGGGCACACAGAAGCTTTAAACACACAGTAGAACAGTGTGTAGATTTAGCGTAAGATAACCCAATAAAATAAAAAAACTGACTGACTTGTGATCAGAAGAGATTATTATCTAGTTAGTATTTCACTGATAACAATGTCGATTAAAATTGGTGAAAGAAAATGTACGTAACCCTACAATCAAGAGGAAGATTACTTCGATAAAAACACATCAGCACTAAAGGTTTGAAACCAAACAGAAGATGCATTTTTCAGTGCTGCACAAAATCCAAGAGTCTCAAGTTCTGGGTATCCTTGAAGGAGCTCCTTTAAGTGGTTGCCTGATTTTTTTTTTTTCTTCCTTCCTTTCGATTTTATTTCGCTCAATTTCGATGGACCCCTCATTCAATCAGAATCAAATTTTGTACGTTTGTGGGCAGTAACGAGGACCATATTCTAGGAACAACTGATATGTGCAGGTGCCCTATGACCAAAATCATTAAACTCATTCCTAGCATCCCGGAATGGTTCTGATAACGTCTAAAACCTTCAATTTTTATTCCCATTTAAATTTGACCAGGCTATATGTGTCCACCTCTTCTGGATGGCTTCAGTGATGAATAACTCACGCATCTTACGACCAGGATACTACCTATTCGATTTAGTTTGTGTGGGAAGAGCTGTCAATAAAACATTTTTTCAATAAATGTTTTGTTAAAACTTGGAGTCGTTAGAATTTATGTGAAATTTAACTATCTTAAAAAAATACAAAAATTTTAGTGAATACCCAAAATGTGCAAGGTAATGAGAATAAGATGTCTATGATGTGAAAGATTGGATGTTTTGAATGGAGTGAAGTGTGGAGAGTCATCAGCTTCCAGATCACACAGAAAAAGTTGTTATTGAACCCTATAAAATCCCTTAGAAAAGTTACGATAAAAAGTAATATGGAGTCTATTCTTGTCCAACATGAAATATAAATATATATATTTTATAACAACGTAACAAATGTAAAACATATTTAGTTTGTGTTAATTATAAAAACTAATGTAATAATTTTATGAAAAGTACTTTGCTTCAACAAATTATCCAGCGAAAATTATATACCCGATTTCTATTCCCACAATGTTCACAAATAATGCAGACTAACGAGTAATTACATACATTGTCGTATGATTAGTGCAAATATATCCACATTTAGGTTAACGTGGCTCAAACCGGCCCCAGAAGGACATAAATAACTTATCTCTAAAAATATACCAGATTCCGAGAAATTCTCCAAACTAGGGTGGTACATGGACAAGCTTCGAGGGTTCTTGGAGGGCAGGGAGACGATGCGAGCAAAGGTCGAGATACGCATCGGACAAGTGCTCGTGAAGGGTAGAATAGACCCAGTCTTACCTATCTAGGATGCCGCAAAAACAAAAGATTACGTACCGAATATTTTGCTTGTGACCTGTCCCACGAAGAGTTGTAAATACCACACTTACTAGAAGGGGCAAAACAAAATTAATTAGCTCGCTCTATGCAAATTTATATATAAAGACAATGTTTGTTCATCGCTTCATAAAAAAAACCATTTATAATTTCCTAAAGATAAATATCCACAACTAATTGTTGCAGTTTATGTCACGTGATGCAAGATATTTACCTTATCATGGTGGATGCCAGAAGAGACTGTAGACTGTTAGAGAGGGGTACATGTACCCCTGCCACAAGTGAGGACTCTCAACACATTCCCTGAAACATTCCATTTTTCTCAGATATTTTAATATAATATTTTAAATTTTTCAAGAGTTGAAAGGAACTGGAATCTTAGTGATATTCAGTATATAATTTATTCGTACACATAATATGAAGAAAGCTTTTTGTATAATATATATTTAATATACTTTGTTTATTAAAATATATTATATAAAGAGGCATTTCATATAAAATAATAAAACTAGCCGTATAAAAAGGATAGAGAAGGAATCATTATTCTCACATACATAGGGAGCGTTAAATTGTAGTTTACAGAAAGAGAAACTTTCACGAGTCTGGACAGAAAAAAAATCCAGAATATTTTTCTGAAAATGAGCCACAAATAAGTTACTATATAAATCTTGGGTTTTATATAAATAAAACCAGAGATTTAAAGTGATCACATGAAAAATGAGGGAAAAGAATGTCCAACATTTGGTAAAATTTCTTCAAAATATTTAATATAACAAGCAATATTTTGTAATATATCATTTGACAATATGTTCCATACTCTAAAGTTACGCGTTATCTTAATTCCGTGCGTGATGCATAATTTTTTTTTTTTTGAAGATAAAAAAAAATCCAATGTGATTAGAACTTATAAAAATCAGATAATTCAGACTCTTTATCAGATATATTACCATATATGTTTTGTGACTTGCAAATACTTTTTTTTCTAAAATCATGCATTTTTTTCATATTAGATAGAGTGGTATTTAGAACTAAAGGATTTGTATACCATAGCTATATTATTATCATCATCATCCAAAGAGCTAAACCCGTATGGGAAATTCAGCGCTTCAAAAGGGCAAAAGAAGGGAGTTTCTGTCAGTGTAAAAACCAGTTCGAGTTAAAACTAAAATCACAAAATCAACAATATACTTGAGACAGCCAGAGGAGAGCAGAGAGCAGCAGGTCAGGGCAGCATTGGCTGGGATACCTGATAAATCTTCCATCACACACACACAAAAAAATAAATTTATAACATAACATCATAGGCTAGTCTTTCACTCGAGATTGTATATTTACCTCTTTGTTTATTTTCTTCATTTAATCCGGATATAGCGCTGACACTTGTAACATATATCACTGTCACTAACAAACACACACAAACACACCTCGTAACACCACCATCACACATGTCTTAACAGCACATTCACCTCCGCTCAAATGACAGCCACCCACGAAACTTCACTTGACCCGATCTGACCGAAACAACTCAGCAAGAGACTTGAAACATCAAGTTTCCTCCGTCCAAACGAAACTCTTCGTTTTCACTAGTTCCTTATCATTAAACTGAATTCCTTGATGTGCAATTAATATAAAATGTAAGGCACTTCGAATTGTTGTGTGAATTACAAAACAATTTAAGTATTATGTACATATATATATTTGCAATATCATTGTTATAAATTCCTTTAAAGGAGCACACGGCTCCACCTTGGCAGCTCAGCTGCCTCGTACCCAGGCTTCATGCTGGTGAAACAAGATTTGATTGACTCGAGATATTATTTTTGTAATTATTGCAAACATTAAGACATTTATTAAGAAACGTTTCGGTCCTGAGACCTTGCTCGTGCCTTTAAAGAATCTTGTTCACTCTTGTTCAGTGAATAATGTCCCAGGATCGAAACGTTTCCTAATAAATGTTTTAATGTTTGCACACGCGTTATTTAGATTACCGGAATCATGTATTTGTTATTATTATTATTATGATTATTATGATTATTATTATTATTATTATTATTATTATTATTATTATTATTATTATTATTATTATTATTATTATTATTATTTATTATAATCATGGGGAAGCGCCAATACCGTAGGGGTCATGAAGCGCCTGGAGAATGGGAGGTGATCAAGGAAGGGAGGGTTGCTTCGACTGACTTGAATAAACCAATGATACACTAAAATAATAACTAGACTTGTTTCTGTCTTTATGATCCGAGATAGGTATCCCCTGTATCTCATAAGCCCAGCCCCCTCTACCTCAATTATTCGAGAAAAGTACCCCGTGTCCAACAAGCCCAGCCCCCTTCTGCTTCGATGATCCGAGAAAAGTATCCTCGTATCCCATTAGCCCAGCCCTCTCCACCTCAATACACGCAAAAGGAATAGTGCAGAGTGGTCATAAAAATTTAAAGCAGTAAAATATAAATATGAGTGTGAGTATGGTTGTACGTATGCATGTATGCATGTGCTGTACCTATGTATGTGCCTATGTATCCATCGATGTATGTATGTACGTATGTGTGCATATGTATACATGTATGGATATATACCTATTCATATGTATACAGATGTATATGTAAACGTGTACTTATATGAACATGTACTCACCTAATTGTGGTTGCAGGGGTGAAGACTCAGCTCCTGGCCCCGCCTCTTCGCTGTCCGCTACTGGGCCTCTGCTCTCCCTGCTCCATGAGCTTTATCATACCTTGTCTTAAAACTATGTATGGTTCCTGCCTCCACTATATATTTCTCTAGACTATTCCACTTCCTGACTACTCTGTGGCTGAAGAAATGCTTCCTAACATCCCTTTGACTCATCTGAGTGCATACGTATACGTGTATACATATGCATATACATGTGCATCAAGGGTTTTCTTTGTTCCACCGATACTCTGATGCTATTGTTCTTAATCCAAGGAAGTGGAGCAAAATTTATCAGTAACCTGTTAGGATTTACAGGTACCTTCCTAGGGATTACCAGTACCTAACAGTGGTCAGGATCAAGCATAAACTTGTTTGACAATATAAAATTTAAGGGTTCACTGAAAGGCGAATTTTTAACAAGTCTTACTATTCTTATTTTTTTTTTTTTTGCAGTTTCGTTCTATTTGAAATTCTATTCAGTCCTAAAAACTATTGAATTTTCAGAAAGCCATATTTGAAAAAAAAATTAATTTGGAAAATTGTCACCTACACAGCCAATATTTAATATAAAAATACTTCAAATTAGGATTCATCAGTGCTTAGTGTTTGAAGCCGAGAAGAAGAGGCATTCCTTAGCTGTATGTCTAAACCAAATTATTTAATAAAACTGGCAAATTAAAAGTTACATAGCTCAAAGTGAAAGCGAAGTTTTCTTTCAGTAAATCTCACCAACAGTGATAGTTTGATTCCTATACGTAAAGGCATTCTCCAACATTCCAAATTTTCAACCATCTCATTAAAATTTTAAATTTGCCCCTACACAATCTAAACTTATAAAATATCATTCGTGTTATGGAATGCATCAGCGTTAATATTTTGAAGCCGCCTAACAAATGGGTCATTCTTTACTTACTAAATGGAAATCAGGGCTGAAATTCTGGAGCCGATCAGAAGAGGAATGCTCCAGTAATCGCACGAATTACAACGATTCCAAGTTTTTTTCTTTGACTTAATTTAGCATACCGACTAATTTGCAAGCACACAAACTAAGGGCAATTCAGCAACAATTACGTACATTAGTAAGGGTAATGCAGCAAGCACGTACTGAAGCTGTTCAGAAGCGGCAGACTCGTATAGGGTTAACGTAATTTACCTGGAATAAAAATGTTCACACATTAAATAGATTAATGTACACCTACATTCTCGAATTTCACTCTCAGTTATCGTCGAATTACGAGTCACCTCTTTCTGAACGTTTGAAGTTAAGCAGCAGAAGGTTCTGGAAGTTATCGGAGCTATTCCCAAAATCTTGGAATGAGTTCCGCAACTTTGGTCAAGAGGACCAAAAATGTTTCCATTCGAGGATGCCTAACTAGTTGCTTCTACGGCAAAATGGTGTGGGTCGCATTCAGGGGAAAATTATGTTAGAAACTTTCAGTCTTGCTTGAATGTCATATCCTGTGCAAACGACACTTCAGACCTGTATAAGAAAGCTTCAGCAACTACTATAGGTATTCAAGTGTTGTGTAAAGAACGTCAGTGTACTTAATTTTCTGTTAGGTCATAAAATCGACGGCAAGTATGACCGGGAAAGGGTAGAGGAGGGAGAAAGGTTGTATGTAGAGTGAAAGAGATGTGCAAGTGGCCTGACCACTTAGGATGGTTTTAAAGAGATTGTTTTATTTTGTGCAGTGAGAGTGAAGGTCCCGTGTATCTGATGATGTTAATTACCAAAAAAAAAAACTTGTCCAAGTGACCCTCACCACGCCCACTTCACCTCACCCTCTCACTCCGCTTCTTCTAATCTCACTCCTTCACCCCACCCCTTTCACATTACTCCCCACTCCTCCCACCTCACCCCGCCCTACTCACCTCACATGACCCACCCACCTTCCCTCTTTCCAGTCTAAATTACTTCAGACATCTCAGGAATTTTCACGCAGCCACAATTTTTTTAAATAGATTTATGTAACACCACCCAAATGAGGCGCTTCCAGCCGTAAAATTTATGCTGGCGATTTTTTTAACTTGTAGGCCGAGCTGGTGTAGCATGGGCAAGTGTAGGCCGAGCAGGTGTAGGCAGAGAAAGCGTAGAATGAGCAGGTGTATGCTGGGCAAGTGTAGGTTCAACAGGTGTAGGCCAGGCAGCTGGGGAGGTAAATGAAATTTATATTATGAAGATCACTTCTACTAAAGTAAATAAAGAACCTGAAAATAAGCATAAACGCATAAACGAAGAATTTTTTTTATTTTACTTTAATAGAACTCCTTGATGACTTAGCCATGTTGGTCATTCATTATAAGACACTTTGAAGGATCCCACATTGATACATTTTGAAACGGAGCTGTGAGCAGCTCTCAGCTATTTTGTATTACTGTTTACCTACGCTACTTCGTTCGTGTGTGTCGTTCAGCACAAGTGGTGGTGGAAGACTGATCCTCTATCCTTGTGGATCATTCCTCACAAACTGTATAAGAGGCTCGATCCTCCGTATGTTTAAGTCATTCGTCACAAACCGTACTACAGGCTCGATTTTCCGTCCATTGTGTTACTCAGCACATGACGAGGTAGAAGCTCAACCCTCCGTTTGCTAATAGTGGCTCAACTAGGGTGCTGGTAACGACCCCCACTCGTATTTACCTGCGACATATCTTTTTTAACTACCTGATCAACCAGGCTGTTCCTAGCGACCCACAGGCTCACATATCTTTACTTAATAGACTGTAGAAATGTATACAAAAGATAACAGAAGACGAGACAATCAATCCCTCAGCTTCAGATTCTTGAAGAATCTGAAGCACAGGCAGAGAGATTGGCACTTATGTACTGGAGTCTAGTGAGATGCATCAGACGATGACAGTGCCACTGGCAAGCGGGATTTTCCAGTGAAAGTAGGCCATACCCAAGAGTTGGGGAATCCCGCATACCAGTGACACTGCCATCGTCTGCTTCATTTCACCTGACTCCAGTATGTAAGTGCCAATCTTCCTGCCTGTGCTTCCTTCTTCCAGACTACGGTGCTTATCACCTGCTCCTAGGTTGAGGGACTGATTACCTCGTATAATATTTCTACAGTATTTAGATTATGTTCTTCTATTGTATTGATAAAGATACTGGATGGCGAAACGTCTACAAAGTAAAGATACCCAGACGTTTCACAAGAGTCTAATTCATCATATTGTTGATATTGCATACCATTGATATACACCAAGTTCCATTAATGCTACATTTTAGTTTCTAGATGCTTGAGTAATTTCATCCCAAAGAAGTTAAGGGACTAAATGGGGTCACATGTCCTGGACACAAGGTATCGGTTTTGTAGCTGAAAACGCGACTCTATGGTGTGTAGAGAGAAAAATCAGAACTGAATTTTTTTTACCACATGTATTATATGAAGAAGTACCGATCCGCTCTGTGCCCAAAGAGACCGCATTTGAGAACACGTGACGCACCGGAGAGAGAAAAGTCGTTGTGGGAGCAAGGAGGACCTAAATGCAAGAACTTCTGTGATGCCTTCCTACTGTCTTATCCAACTCTCCAGCACCACCAAAAGTTGCTTTACTTCCTCCCTTCAAGGGGCACGGTGCCTTGATCATGGCGACGAGCTCATCATCCAAGAAATTGGAGAGCCCTCCCCCCCTCCAATCATTCAAGTAAATTTTGTCACCTGATACTCCCCTACTGGTTTAGCGCTTCCCCGTGAATAATAATAATAATAATAATAATAATATTAATAATAATCATTTCCCTCCAGTATCTCGTTTTCTTTCATAATGCCTTGTTTTTAGTGATTATTATAATCATTATTATTATAGGGAACATTCAAAACCGTAGTGATAGTAGAGCGCTTTCCAAATGGGAGGGAATCAGGTTTCGCCTGAGGAAAGGCAGGCTGGCTCCAATTCCTCGGGACAAGAGCTCTTCCCCTGTACAAATTCTCCTTGAAAGTTTTTTTTTTTAGTGCTGAATCTCCCTTTTGTTCACCAGTTTAGTTCCACCCAATTTTTTTTATTGATGTCCAGTTTTCCAGCGCCTGACTTGTTCACCGTGATCCTTGCTTTATTTACCACTGACCCTTGATGTCCATATACGCTGCCTTCCCTCTCTCCCCTCTCCTCCCTCCTCTCACTTCCCTCTTCACATCACACTCACACACACTCACACACACACACGATAGTGGAGGCAGGATCCATTCATAGCTTTAAGAAGAGGTATAATAAAGCTCATGGCGGAGGGAGAGTGACCCAGTAGCGGCCAGTGAAGAGGCGGGGCCAGGAGCTATGACTCGACCCCTGCAACCACAACTAGGTGATTACACACACACACACACACACACACAACTAACCCACATTTCGAAGATAAAATTTTAGACGATGTTTCGCTCCGTGCTGGGCCATTATCAAGTCTGCTGGCTCTCGCAGTTTCTCTCACTAACGACGTGATACTGGTCCAGGGGGGGAGAGCGAAACATCGTCTGACGTTTCTTCTGCTGCTCATGGGATATTAGTGAATTCTTTCTCTTGTCTTCATCTTCCCCACGCTCTACCATCTACACTGGGGGAGTTAACCTCCAACAATGGGGGAGGGAAGGGAAAGGGAGGGGAGTTGTGACCCCCACCCTCCTCACCTTCCACAGTACAAAGGAGGGGGGAGCTACATAACATTCCTCGTTGTATCTCACACTTTACCATCTACCTCACACTCTATCGTCTACTACCCTATCGTCTACTACTCTATCGTCTACTACTCTATTGTCTACTACTCAACCGTCTACTACTCAACCGTCTACTACTCAACCTTCTATTGCCGCACTTAGCTGCTGTGCCTCTTAGTCAGCACACTTGCCGAGTCTTAATTACAACATTAATAGAAAAGTTGAAGCTTTGAAAGTTCTTTCATTTAATTGGTAAGTTTTTTTTTTCGGTTTCACTCACCTTACTCCACTACTCTTCCCTCTTCTCCTACCTGTTACCCTTTCCTTTTCCTCTGCCTTTTTCCTTTCCTCACCCCTTCCTCTTCCTTTGCATTTTTTTTCTTTCTTTCGCCTTATTGGTGCTCGTGACTTGGTTGGTAGTGTCCTCCGCTCACACAATGAGGAACCGAGATCGATCCCCGGTACGGGTGAAACGTTGGACATATTTTCTTACCTGTTGCCCCTGTTCACCTAGCAGTAAGTAGGTACCTGAGTGTTGGTAGACTGGGGAAGAAGATTAAAGAACCCTAATGGAAATACATAGATAGTCCTCGATGATGTACTGACTTTATTTGGTTATTCTGGGTGGCCAACCCTTCCCTCCCCCTTGTTAAAAGTTCAAACAATATATTATTTTATCTTTCCCCTTCCTCTCCTTCTCCATTTCTCCCCGTCTTTGATGTTGGAATATATTTGAAGTGGAGCTGGTCCGTTGAAGGGACTCGATGAAGTGTTGTCTCCTTGGACGAAGGAGAGAGAGAGAGAGAGAGAGAGAGAGAGAGAGAGAGAGAGAGAGAGAGAGAGAGAGAGAGAGAGGCGAAATTGCGATCCTGTTAAATTTATAAGTGAATCTCCAAAGTGGGATCTACTCAGTGAAGTCCACTATTAATTGTAACTAATACTTTGTCAGTTATATCGTAAGTTATTTCTAGTAGTAGTATAATAAATTATTGTAATAACTCCATTTAATATTATATATTTTCCACTCACAGCAACCTTATGTAAGCAGGAGTAATAAAGACAAGATTAATGGTCTATGGTCAGGGAATATTTAGGAAGTGAACTAATTAATTATTGATTGCTTTCCAATTAAGGATTAATCGTTCTATCGAGAGGATGAGGTAAGCATGATCTTCCCCCTTCCCATCATCCCAAAAATGACATATTCCTCTTTCCTATCTTAGTTCTTTACCAGTATGCTTGATGCTTTCATCGTTTACCAGTTCTAGTCCTCTATGTTTCTATTATCAACGTGCTTCTCTCATACCAATGCTCCATCCCTTCCTCTGCTCACTCTATTATGTTCTCATCTATCATATGTCCCAATATATAATATCGTTTCGCTCAAGGTTTAGCTTCGTCAAATCATTACGTAGCCCCACTGAAAGCTTGTACGGTATATTATGTCTGCATACCCATAACTGTCGGCATTATGCCTCTATATCTATTGACCAGTGGGCCTATTGCAGTGCTTCTCTATTCTTTTATGTTCCTATACTGGAAGATCTCTTCACAGAACCTTAAAAAGAATAGTGCTGCATTATTTCTCATATTCTTATGTTTCCTAATACTATCTCTCCCTTTCACCGTCTCATCCATCATTCGTCTGTCATTGCTGATCACCTGTCTCTTTTGCCTTCCCTTTGCACCGTCTCTTCCGCCTTTTGCCTCCCTGTCTCCACAACATTCTCCGCTTCACCACACGTCCTTGGCCAGTGGCTGGCCCAGATCCCCAGGGGGGTGTGGTGGCCTTGTTGTTCTGAGCCAGGTAACACCCACAGTGTTGCTCTGAGCCAAGTGACACCCAGTGTTGCTCTGGGTCAGGTAACACCTAGTGTTGCCACGGGTCAGATAACACCCTCAGTGTTTCTATTGCCAGATAACTTAGGCAACACCCACAGAGACATCTCCATGGCACAATTAGGCAGTGCTCGCTGCCCTGCCCTCCTGCCTACCTTGTCTTCCCTGAGCATGTAACCCTGGTGGGTGTAGGGCCGTCTCCCTGGCACAGTTAGGCAGTGCTGGCTGCCCTGCCCTCCTGCCTGACTGGTCTTCTCTGTGCTTGTAACGCCAGAGCAAGGATATTACTTACACCATGTATTGTATTTGTTTTTCGATTATGCTTTATACAGTGCTGAAACATCACAGGCTTTTAGTAGCTGATGTGAATTTGATGCTTCTCATAGCGACATTTATTACGAAGGAAAGACGTTGTACTCTGCTTATCTTGTTTACAAGAGTCAAGTTACAGGCTCCTGGCCTTGTCTCTTGACTACTAAGGACTAGTATTGATTACTGGCCTTCAGGATCTAACGTACCTCATCTTGTAGCTTAGAAAAATATTGATGCTACTCATATTGAAGACATTTGTTCGGGAGGAAAGGTTTCTACGTACTTTCTTCCCTATCTTCTTATAGGTACAATATCCCATTTTCTTCTACAAAATATATGCAAGTTATTTCTTCGTTCTGAACTAGTAAGGTACGATTTACCCTGCTATTTTCCCCCTCTTCTTCCCTCCTCCCCCACACTGGCACAACTCTAATGAAATATTGAAGCTCACATTACTTACTGGGCTTACAGTGTAATGTTTGACATTATACAAAATAACCTGCACATAGGAGAAAGAAACTTATGACGACGTTTCGGTCCAAGTCGGACCGAAACGTCGTCGTAAGTAGTTTCATTATCTTATGTGCGGGTTATTTGTATATTGTTCCAGTCACGGTATTGTGCCTTTTTGTTCTTAATGTTTGACATTATTCTCATCACTCTACTAAAGTCTCCTAGCTGAGACTGACACATTTCGATATCTGTTGTAAGAAACCTTCGCGTGTGGTGGAATTCGACGGGAAACATAACTAGATTTTGTTCCCCAAACAGAACTATTCTACAGAGTAGGGTAGTTGCACACTGCCCTGTTCTCGGTATTGTTTACTAAATAATATTTAAAGTTCTTCATATCTAGCAGCCTGGCTGTGTGATTCACCATGCTTCATCATACACATATGTTTGGTTCATCATGCCCTATTCTAACATGGTACAGGATCATGTACGTCTATGTCAGATGCATAAAACATGTCGCAAAACATTTATGTCCACTATGGTCCATGCTTCCATGTCCATGGAACATGGACCTCCGTGTCTGATGATAAAATTTGGACCAGCACGTCCCACATGATGACAACGCCTTCCTCCCTGTTGTATGGCTGATACTGTCGACAAGTATTGTGGAAATATACAGGAGACAGAGAAATCTTTATATTAGACAACGTATGGTACACAGTCGGGGAAACCATGTATATACTACAGATTTCCTCTACAGTCCACAAACCTTTCTGCGCGTGACATATCTTCGAGGTCTTCCTTGGGTTGAAGTATGGCGTAGTCGACAAGTGGTAAAAATCTACATACAGTTAAAGGAGATCTAAATTTATCAGTGCGATGTTACACCAACACGAAGCTTTATTAAGCACTAGATAAAGCCTCATGTGGGTGAAACGTCGTACTCATAAAGGTCATCTTTCGCCCTGCGTTTCTTCTTGCCATTGCACTTCCTTCTCCATGACATTAGCAATACTGTGGCTCAGCTGATGCTCATTGCTCACTACGCTTCAAAAATAATAAACAGCTCTTTAGTATGTAGGAGATTCGAGGTCTGGGCGTTAACTAAGAAAAAACTAGTTAGTAATAATGTCTAGATGTTTTTTTACCCTCCACAAAACGAGTGTTGAGTTTCCGTCTGTTTGTAGCCTAAGTCAGAGGCTGCCATTTACTTGTAGCCTAAGTCAGAGGCTTCTATCTGCTTGTAGCCTAAGTCAGAGCTTGCCATCTACTTGTAGCCTAAGCAGAGGCTGCCATCTACTTGTAGCCTAAGTCAGAGGCTTCTTTCTGTTTGTATCCTAAGTCAGAGACTGCCATCTACTTGTAGCCTAAGTCAGAAGCTGCCAGCTACATGTAGATTAAGTCAGAGGCTAATTTCTGCTTGTAGCCTAAGTCAGAGAATGTCATCTACTTGTAGCCTAAGTCAGAGGCTGCCATATGCTTGTAGCCTAAGTCAGAGGCTGCTATCTGCTTGTAGCCTAAGTCAGCGGCTGCCATCTACTTGTAGCCTAAGTCAGAGGCTTCTTTCTGCTTATAGCCTAAGTCAGAGACTGCCATCTTATTGTAGTCTAAAGCATTACCACCACAACCACCATCACCACCACCATCACCACCACCATCACCACCACAATCACCACCACCATCATCACCACATCCACCATCAAACTACAAGACACAATAAAAGACAACTTCATGGCCTTGAACAGTCTTGGAGACTTTCTCCCTCTGACTTGTCAGTGATGTGACCTCCATCCTATGTTGCCCAGGTCAGAGGTCACCCATCCCCTGACCCCTTATCCTCATATTATTTTGCTCAGGTCAGCGGTATAACCTTGCTTGACCCCTGATGTTCCTTGTTAGTTGCCTTGGTCAGAGGTCAAATCTCCCCTGACCACTGATCTTCCTCTTATATTGGCCAGGTCAAAGGTCAAACCTCCCTGGATTTCTAAGTTATATAAAGCTCGTGAGGAATGGAAAGGGGGCGGGATGGGGCAGGAGCCTAAGAAGAGGTGGGGAGTGGAAGAGGAATAGTAGGAGCCTGAAGAGGGGGGAGAATAAGGGAGGGAGGAATGGAGGAGGGTAAATGAGGGGTGGAGAAGAAGCCTGGGGTGCAGAAAGAGTGAGATAGGGGAAAGGAAGGAAAAGGAGGTGAGGGGAAGGAGAGGAGAAGTGGAGGGGAGGGGAGGAATGGGATGTGGTGGTGAGAGAAGAAGAGGGGAGGGGGGATCGGAGGGAGAGGGGTGGGGCCAGGGCTGGACGTGGTGTCCTTGCTCCTGTAGATGTCCGTGATCCCCTCTAGCGGACCACACCTTATGTGTCCAGTGCTCCCTCCCTCCCTCCCAATCACCCTCCCTCCCTCCCTCCTTCCCTCCCAACCTATCTCCCTCTCTCCTTACGAATACCTACCACCTTCCCTCCCAACAAATTTCCCTTCCTCCCTCCCAATCACTCTCCTTCCTTCCCTCCCACCCTATCTCACTCCCTCCCTCCTTATCTACCTAACACCATCCCTCCCTCCGTATCTACCTAACACCCTCCCTCCCTCCCAACATATCTCCATCCCTCTCTATCTACCTAACACATTCCCTCCCTCCTTGCCTTCCAACATATCTCCCTCCATCCCTCCCTAACACCCTCCCTCCCTCCCTCCCTCCTTTCCTCCCAATCTGTCTCCTTCCCTTCTCCCTACCTACCACCTTCCTTCCCTATCTCCTTCTCTCTCTCTATTTAACTCCCTCCTTCCCTCCCACCCTCTCTCCCCCTACCTGCCTACCACCCTCCTTCCCTCCCACCCTATCTCCCTCCCTACCTACCACCCTTCCTCCCTACCCCTCTCCCTCCCTCCCTCCCTCCCTACCACCCTCAGTTCCTCCCTCCCTATCACCCTCCCTCCCTATCACCCTCCCTCCCTACCACCCTAACTCTCTCCTTTCCTATTTACCTCCCTCCTTACCTACCACCCTCCTTCCCTTCCTACCTACCACCCTCCTTCCCTACCACTCTCCTTCCCTCCCTCCCTACCACTGGTATTCTCTCCTTCCCACCCATCCTCCCTCCCTCCCTTCCTATCACCCTCCCTACTACCGGATTTCCCTCCCTCCCTCTCTCCCTACCAACGATCTTACCTCCCTCTCTTTCTCCCTCCTTCCTTACCACTGGCCTTCCCTCCCTCCCTCCCTTACACCCTCCCTCATTCCCTACCACCTTCCTTCCCTACCACCGGCCTTCCTCCTTCAACATTCCCTACTTCCCACCCTCCCTCCCAGTATCTCTCCAGCTCTCTCCTCTGAATCTCTCTCCCTTCTACCCTCTATGTCTCCAGACCTCCCTGTATCCCTCCCGCCCCCTCCCTCTTTCCCTTCATCTCTCTCCCTCCCTCTCTCACTATATCTTTCTCTGCCTACATCCCTATCTCACTTTTATTATCCCTTGTTCACTCTTTACTTCCTCCATCCTTCCCTCCCTCTCTTCCTCCTTACCTCCCTTCCTCCTTCCCTCCTCTAACTCTACAACTCTTCCTGCTCCCTCTAACCCTTCCATTCCCCTCTCTTTTCCTAATCTTTCAATTTCCTCCCTCCCGCCGTCCTTAAGCAACACTTCAGTAGTCTTTCCCTCCCTTCCCAATCTATCCCTACTCCATCTCTTCCCAATCTATCCCTACTCTCTCACTTCCCAATTTTTCCTCACTTCCTCCCATCTTAACTGTTCCACAACTGTGGAGGTGAGGGTTGATGAGAGTGATGAGCAGGAGACCTGAGTGAAGGTCAGTATAGATGAGAGTGATGAGCAGGAGACCTGAGTGAAGGTCAGGATAGATGAGAGTGATGAGCAGGAGACCTGAGTGAAGGTCAGGATAGATGAGAGTGATGAGCAGGAGACCTGAGTGAAGGTCAGTATAGATGAGAGTGATGAGCAGGAGACGTGAGTGAAGGTCAGTATAGATGAGAGTGATGAGCAGGAGACCTGAGTGGAGGTGAGGGTTGATGAGAGTGATGAGCAGGAGACCTGAGTGGAGGTGAGGGTTGATGAGAGTGATGAGCAGGAGACCTGAGTGAAGGTCAGTATAGATGAGAGTGATGAGCGCTGTTCCCCAAGGATAAGTACTAGGGTTTTTGCTTCTCTTAATATACATAAATGACCTTCGAAGTGGAATCAGATCTCATGTACCGTTGCTTGCTGGCGAGGTGAAACCAGTGCAGAAGAAACCTAGCAGGTGAGGGTATCAGGCTACAAGAAGACTTGGAGAGGCTTCACTAGTAGCAGTGAAACAAATGGCTTCTGGTACTTCAATCCCAACAAATGCTAGGTCATATAAATTAGAGAGAATGGAAAAATACCTGATACGTTGAATAGATTGGATAGGATGAAACTACAAAATTACAAGGAAGCACAAGAATCTGGGTGTAATCACATCTCCAGAGGCACAAAAGAAAAATGTTTAATATCGAATGTAATTATGTATGTAAGTGTAATGTCTGCATAGGAAGAGGGTTAATACCACAGTTAAAACAGTCTTCACTGTGACTGACGTATCGGAACACACTCATTGCATCTTAAGAATCTGTCAATTAGAAATAGAATGCGCGATATAGAATAATTATTAGATATAATCAATAAAGATTGAAATATTAAAATACAATAGCTCAAGTCATCAAAATGTAAAGGAATTAGAAGGACTGACCAATGTAGTTTCTAAAGATTAATCTGTAGATTGACACAGGAATATAAAGCATTACAGTGCTCGCCAGGTTGTGTGATTAAACCTACAGCTCAATGAATTTAGAGTTGGGTGGAGGGGGGGTCGCAGAGGTTTTTCCCTGTGCATTTACATTCATTAATTCAGATGCAACATCTTTTTATAATTGTCTCGTTGCAAAGCTAAGGCTGAACCTGAGAGTCTCTGTGAACAGTGTGCATTATACTTATTGTACTTATTTTCACTTCAGTAAGTAAATAAGTTTATTTAGGTACTATTAC
This sequence comes from Cherax destructor, assembly GCA_009830355.1. NCBI lineage: Eukaryota > Metazoa > Arthropoda > Malacostraca > Decapoda > Parastacidae > Cherax > Cherax destructor. Next base: position 129,104 of record WNWK01000673.1, read on the forward strand.
ACTATTTTTGGATAAATTGAAATTGAATTGCGTAGTAAAATACTGCATGTGCATTTTATCTAGGATAACCCAAAACAAAAGACAAAGTAACTTATTTCCAGTGGGGTCCTTTGTAATACCTAATTATTAACTTAACCTTTAGATACTGTCACAGTCATTCATGATTATTAACATTAAAACAAAAGAAAATGAGTAAAAATGCATGAACACGAATTGCCAAAAAAATGAAATATACTATAAAATCAAATATACTGATTAAATCAAATACATGAAAATGAATTACAGGAGCATTAAAAAGAAAAGAAATCAGTTGAATATAGCAATTACCCGAATGTTAATTATACACGAAATCACTTTCCTTCCTTTTCTGGAGCTTCATCCATTACTACTTCCCTAGCTCTTTTCCTAAACTGGTTTATACTAAAACTGGCCTTGACATAATCAGGCAACCCGTTCCACTTCTTTATTGCCGTGTAATAAAAGTTGTTTGAGGCCTGGCCACCCACTGTAGGTACTACAGCAGGTGGCCGTGCTCCTAACCTGGCAAGATATTCCAAATACTGTTTGTCTTAAAGTTTGTCAACATGATTTAGCTTCAACTGGCTTACACTACTCTCAACAATAAGTATTTCTAGTTGTTATAATTCATCCTGGCCTGAATGTTCTCTTGGACCCAGGTTCACTTTAGTCTGGGTAAATTATAGTGTGTCTTTCAGTTTTGTTTAGCTAGAGCAGAGTACAATGAAGAACAAGAACAATCTGAATAAGTGTATAAAGAGGTAGACATAGCGTCCTGCGAGCCTCGGTAGGTAGGCACTGTGCTTGTCTGTAAAAGAACCTCAACCTGGCATTTGCATTTTTTTACTGCACTGTTCACTATCAATTCTCTTGACATGCATGGATCAAAATGAATTCTCAGATATTTAACTGAGGATATTGTTGTAATGCCTAGTAACAGTAATGTATTTTTGGTTAATAAAGTACATCAGATTGTATGTACTCAGTGTGCTTTTAAAACTATGATATTGTCTAAAATACACACGATATATTACTTCTTTAATAAGCAAGGTACAGTATATTAAATTTTTTTTACAGTATGTTAGCTTGTGTATTAAGAAATTTTTAACTGATGATTCCTTATCTATTTGGTTCTTACCCACTAGTTATAAGTTGTTTATTTATATCATTAAAATAACTTAATAATTTGTTACACACACACACACATCAAGTGTTGGACACAATACATACAGCCGAGGAAAAAGTGAAGAGGCTGCTAAGCGGGCTAGATACCTCAAAGGCAATGGGGCCGGATAACATCTCTCCATGGGTCCTGAGAGAGAGGGCAGAGGCGCTATGTGTACCACTAACAACAATCTTCAACACATCTATCGAAACAGGGCGACATACCTGAGGTATGGAAGACAGCAAATGTAGTCCCAATTTTTAAAAAAGGAGACAGACATGAAGCATTAAACTACAGACCAGTGTCACTGACATGTATAGTATGCAAAGTCATGGAGAAGATTATCAGAAGAGTGGTGGAGCTAGAAAGGAACGAGTTTATCAACGACAGCCAGCACGGGTTCAGAGACGGGAAATCCTGTGTCACATACCTACTGGAGTTCTATGACAGGGTGACAGCAGTAAGATAAGAGAGAGAGAGTGGGGTGGGTAGACTGCATTTTCTTGGACTGTAAGAAGGCGTTTGACAGTTCCACACAAGAGATTAGTGCAAAAGCTGGAGGACCAGGCAGGGATAACAGGGTAGGCACTACTATGGATCAGGGAATACCTGTCAGGAAGACAACAGTGAGACATGGTGCGTGGCGAGGTGTCAGAGTCGGCACCTGTAACGAGCTGTTTCTGGTATTTGTGAACGACATGACGGAAGGAATAGACTCCGAAGTGTCCCTGTTTGCAGATGATGTGAAGTTGATGATAAGAATTCAATTGAACGTAAACCTGGCAGAATTACAAAGGGATCTGGATAAGCAGGTGCGGTCCAGCAACTGGCTCCTGGAGTTCAACTCCACCAAATGCAAAATAATGAAGATTGAGGAAGGGCAAAGAAGACCGCAGACGGAGTGCAGTCTAGGTGGACAGAGACTACAAACCTCACTCAAGGAAAAGGATCTTGGGGTGAGTATAACACCAGGCACATCTCCTGAGGCGTACATCAACCAAATAACTGCTGCAGCATGAGGGCGCCTGGCAAACCTAAAAACAGTATTCCGACATCTTAATAAGGAATCGTTCAGGACCCTTTACACTGTGTACGTTAGGCCCATATTGGAGTATGCAGCACCAGTTTGGAACCCACACCTAACCAAGCATGTAAGGAAGCTAGAGAAAGTGCAAAGATTTGTAACAAGACTAGTCCCGGAGCTAAGGGGTATGTCCTACGAGGAGAGGTTAAGGGAAATCGACCTGACGACTCTGGAAGACAGGAGAGATAGGGGGATATGATAACGACATATAATATACTTAGAGGAAACGACAAGGTGGTTAGAGACAGGATGTTCCAGAGATGGGACCCAGCAACAAGGAGTCTCAGTTGAAGGTTGAAGGTTGAAGACTCAGATGAATCACAGGGATGTTAGGAAGTATTTCTTTAGTCACAGAGTTGTCAGGAAGTGGAATAGTCTGGGAAGTGATGTAGTAGAGGCAGGATCCATACATAGCTTTAAGAAGAGGTATGATAAAGTTCATAGAGCAGGAAAAGTGAACTAGTAGCGGCCAGTGAAGAGGCGGGGCCAGGAGCTGTGAATCGACCCCTGCAACCACAACTAGGTGAGTACTCACAAACACGCACACACACACACACACACACACACACACACACTCTTAACATTCAACACCATCTCGACATGACAGACAGCAACTTGTCAACACCTTCGCAGAGAAGAACTTTATGCAAATTTGGTGATTATATTTGTCAGCAAATTCCTGAAAATAAATGAAGATTTTCTAGCTCATATAACTTCTACTCAACCATACATCTTTTGTATTATAATAATGAGAATTTTAGTGTTATTTTAATAATAATAATAATAATAATAATAATAATAATAATAATAATAATAATAATAATAATAATAATAATAATATTATTATTATTATTATTATTATTATTATTATTATTATTATTATTATTATTATTATTATTATTATTATATTATTATTTTTAATTTCTGGACATTATTATTATTATAATAATATATTTTGTTATCTGCACTCATGTACCGTTAATTTCAACATGTTTACTTGCTGTCAGTTACAAACACACACACACACACACACACACAATACACACAAATGAGGAGGAAGTGAAGAGGCTACTAAGCGAGCTAGATACTTCAAAGGCGATGGGGCCAGATAACATCTCTCCATGGGTCCTGAGAGAGGGAGCAGAGGAGCTATGTGTACCCCTAACAACGATCTTCAACACATCTATCGAAACAGGGCAACTACCTGAGGTTTGGAAGACAGCAAATGTAGTTCCAATTTTTAAAAAGGAGACAGGAACGTAGCACTAAACTACAGACCAGTGTCACTGACATGTATTGTATGCAAGGTCATGGAGAAGATAGTCAGGAGAAGGGTGGTTGAGCACCTAGAAAGGAATGAGCTTATCAACGACGGCCAACACGGTTTCAGGGACGGGAAATCCTGTGTCACAAACCTACTGGAGTTCTACGACAGGGTGACAGCGATAAGGCAAGAGAGAGAGGGGTGGGTAGATTGCATATTCTTGGATTGTAAGAAGGCGTTTGACACAGTTCCACACAAGAGATTAGTGCAGAAGCTGGAGGACCAGGCAGGGGTAACAGGGAAGGCACTACATTGGATCAGGGAATACCTGTCAGGAGACAGCAGCGAGTCATGGTACGTGGCGAGGTGTCAGAGTGGGCGCCGGTGACGAGCGGGGTTCCACAGGGGTCAGTCCTGGGACCAGTGCTGTTTCTGGTATTTGTGAACGACATGACGGAAGGAATAGACTCCGAAGTGTCCCTGTTTGCAGATGATGTGAAGTTGATGAGAAGAATTCAATCGGACGAGGACCAGGCAGAACTACAAAGGGATCTGGACAGCCTGCAAGCCTGGTCCAGCAACTGGCTCCTGGAGTTCAACCCCACCAAGTGCAAAGTCATGAAGATTGGGGAAGGGCAAAGAAGACCGCAGACGGAGTACAGCCTAGGGGCCAGAGACTGCAAACCTCAATCAAGGAAAAGATCTTGGGGTGAGTATAACACCAGACACATCTCCTGAGGCGCACATCAACCAAATAACTGCTGCAGCATATGGGCGCCTAGCAAACCTAAGAACAGCATTCCGACATCTTAATAAAGAATCGTTCAGGACCCTGTACACTGTGTACGTTAGGCCCATATTGGAGTATGCAGCACCAGTTTGGAACCCACACCTAGCCAAGCATGTGAAGAAGCTCGAGAAAGTGCAAAGGTTTGCAACAAGACTAGTCCCGGAGCTAAGGGGTATGTCCTACGAGGGAGGTTAAGGGAAATCGACCTGACGACACTGGAGGACAGGAGAGATAGGGAGACATGATAACAACATATAAGATACTGAGAGGAATTGACAAAGTGGACAGAGACAGAATGTTCCAGAGATGGGACACAACAACAAGGGACACAGATGGAAGTTGAAGACTCAGATGAATCACAGAGATGTTAGGAAGTATTTCTTCAGTCACAGAGTTGTCGGAAGTGGAATAGTTTAGGAAGCGATGTAGTGGAGGCAGGCTCTATACATAGCTTTAAGCAGAGGTATGATAAAGCTCATGGCGCAGGGAGAGTGACCCAGTAGCGGCCAGTGAAGAGGCGGGGCCAGGAGCTTTGACTCGACCCCTGCAACCACAACTAGGTGAGAACTAGGTGAGTACACACACACACACACACACACACACACACACACACACACACACACAGGAGAAGAGAGGAGGGAGGGGAGACAGCGAGATACGGAGGACACGAAGCCCAAGCAGGACAAACACACACTGGAAGTACCCTCAGCGGGCCTCAAATCACAAACAACCCACGACAACCATACACTCTAGCACCACACCCACTTATCAGGCCCCCTGTCCCCACCCTAGCAAACGAAAACCCACCGTCACAGTTACCCCCACCCCCACCTCAAACTGCACCCCACCAGCCCATACCTCAACCATACAATCCCCCCACCCATGCTGAAACACCCTGCGGGCACCCTGCCCACACCCCCAACCCACCAAGATCTCCCCAGGGCCACAGTATTGGAAACAAGGTTGAAGGTTTGGTACACAAACGCGGATGGAATTACGAATAAGTATGAAGAGTGGAATGAAAGAATATATGAGGCATCCCCAGACATCATAGCGGTCACAGAAACTAAACTAAATGATACAGTAACAGTTGCAATCTTCCCACAGGGATATCAGATCCTGAGGAAAGATAGGAGGAGCAGGGGGAGAGGAGGGGTCGCACGGCTTGTAAGGCACCGTTGGAGATTCGAGGAAATGGTAGGAATGGAGGTGGGTAGAGAACGGGACTTCATAGTAGGTACCATCCAGTCTGGGGAGCATAAGATAGTCATTGCAGTGATGTATAAACGACCACAGAACTGCAGGAGGCCAGGAGAAGAATACGATGAGAACAACAGAGCGATGGTGGACACCCTTTGCTTAGGTGGCAAGAAAAGCACACATGAGCAGAGCGAAGCTACTGGTCATGGGAGATTTCAACCACAGGGAGATCGACTGGGAGAACCATGAACCACGTGGGGGTCCAGAAACTTGGAGAGCCAAGATGATGGACGTGGTACTGGAAAACCTGATGCACCAACATGTCAGGGACACGACCAGAGAGAGAGGAGAAGATGAACCAGCAAGACTGGACCTTGTATTCACCCTGAACAGCTCAGATATTGAAGACATAACGCACGAGAGCCCCCTGGAAGCCAGTGACCATATGGTGCTGAGCTTTGAGTACATTGTAAAGCTACAGGTGGAGAGGGAAAACAGTACCGATAGAGACAAACCAGACTTTAAAAGAGGAAACTACACGGGCATGAGGAATTTCCTGCAGGACGTTCAGTGGGAAAGGGAAATGGAAGGACTGACAATAAATGAAATGATGGAATACGTAGGGGCAAAGTGCAAGGAGGCAGAGAAACGGTTTATACCCAGAGGCAAAGGATTAAATGGGAAGGCCAGAAAGAGCCCCTGGTTTACCCAAAGGTGCAGGGAGGCAAAGACTCAGAGTATCAGAGAATGGAAACGGTACAGAAGGCAAAGAACCCAAGTAAACAAAGAGATTAGTAGAAGAGCTAGAAACGAGTATGCACAAGTACGGAGGGAAGCCCAGAAACAGTACGAAAATGACATAGCATCGAAAGTTAAGTCCGACCCGAAACTGATGTACAGTCACATCAGAAGGAAGACAACAGTCAAGGACCAGGTGATAAGGCTGAGGAGAGAAGATGGGGAACTCACAAGTAATGATCAAGAGGTATGTGAGGAGCTCAACTTGAGGTTTAAGGAAGTATTCACAATGGAGGAAGGAAGGCAGCTGGGTAGACAGGACGGGTTTCATCACCAACAAGGGATGTACCAAGTGCTAGAGGGCATACACACAACTGAGGAGGAAGTGAAGCAGTTACTCAGTGACCTCGATACCTCAAAGGCGATGGGTCCGGACAATATCTCCCCGTGGGTTCTTCAGGAAGGAGCTCAGGTACTGAGTGTGCCACTTACCATAATATTCAACACATCCCTTGAAACTGGGCAGCTACCTGAGGTATGGAAGTAGGCCAACGTAGTCCTCATTTTTAAAAAAAGGAGACAGAAAAGAGGCACTAAACTATAGACCGGTGTCACTTACGTGTATAGTGTGCAAAGTCCTGGAGAAAATCATCAGGAAAAGAATGTTGGAACACCTTGAGCTGAACAGGATAATAAACACCAGACAGCACGGATTCCTGGAAGGCAAATCCTGTGTAACAAACCTCCTAGAGTTCTATGATAAAGTAACAGAGGTAAGGCAGGAGAGAGAAGGGTGGGTTGATTGCATTTTCTTGGACTGCAGGAAGGCCTTCGACACAGTTCCTCACATGAGATTAGTAAAGAAGTTGGAAGAACAAGCAGGTATAACAGGAAGGGCACTTGAATGGATCAGGGAATACCTCAAAGGGAGGCAACAAGGGGTCATGGTGCGTGGTGAGGTATCACAGTGGGCGCCTGTGACGAGCGGTGTACCGCAGGGGTCAGTCCTAGGACCAGTGTTATTCCTGTTATATGTAAATGACATGACGGACGGGATAGACTCAGAAGTGTCTCTATTTGCGGATGATGTGAAAATAATGAGGAGAATCACATCGGAAGAGGACCAGGCAGGGCTGCAAACAGACCTGGACAAGCTTGACATCTGGTCTAGCAACTGGCTTCTCGAATTCAATCCCTCCAAATGCAAAGTCATGAGGATCGGAGAAGGGCAAAGAAGACCGCTGACAGAGTACAAGCTAGGCGGACAAAGGCTACAAACCTCGGCAAAGGAGAAAGACCTTGGAGTGAGTATAACGCCAAGCACGTCTCCGGAGGCACACATCAACCAGATAACTGCGGCAGCATATGGGCGACTGGCAAACCTAAGATTAGCGTTCCATTACCTTAACAAGGAATCGTTCAAGACACTGTATACCGTGTACGTCAGGCCCATACTAGAATATGCAGCACCAGTCTGGAACCCACACCTGGTCAAGCACGTAAAGAAACTAGAGAAAGTGCAAAGGTTTGCGACAAGGTTAGTTCCACAACTCAGGGGTCTGTCTTATGAAGAAAGGTTGAGGGAAATAGGACTAACAACACTGGAGGAAAGAAGGGTCAGAGGAGACATGATAACGACATACAAAATACTGCGGGGAATTGACAAGGTAGACAGTGACAAGATGTTCCAGAGAGGGAACACGGAAACAAGGGGACACAACTGTAGGAGACAGAGGGTTTGCTTTCCTGGGGCTGGGATGGAGGATATTGTTAGCCGTCTGGACGACATCATGAGAGGTAATGGGAGCAATCCTATTATCTGTCTCAGTGCTGGAGGCAACGATGTTGGCAGACGTAGGAGTGAGTACCTGACTAGCAGGTTTAGGTCAGCAATAGACATAATTAGGAAGAAGGGTGGGAACCCTGTCATATGTGGTATTTTGCCAAGGAGAGGAGTTGGAAATGAATGGCTGTCCAGGGCAATTGGTGTCAATTGCTGGCTGGACAAATACTGTAAGGAAAATTCAGTAACTTTCATTGACAACTGGGACCTCTTCTATGGCAGAAATGACATGTATGCCAGGGATGGGGTTCACTTATCCAGGTCTGGGGTGGGGGCACTGGCAACTGCAGTGGAGGGAGCTGTTAGGGCTTTAAACTAGAAATAGTTAGTGGTATGGGTTTTGGGGGGAAAACAGTGAAGTCCCAGTGTAGTAATATTATAAGTTCTAGGAGAACTAGTAATAGGCAGAAAAAGGTGGACAGTGGAAAGCTAGTGACACTAGATGACAAGGACAGTAATAGGTATAGTGGAAAAACAAAAATGAGCAGTAAGGGTAAAGAGAAAGGAGGGTATTTAAATATTTATTACACCAATAGTCGTAGTGCTAGGAATAAGATGGACGAGTTGAGATTAGTTGCAAGTACGGGTAATATTGATGTTTTTGCAATAACTGAGACATGGTTTAATATGAAAAATCGGGACTTGCCTGCCGAATGTCACATTCAGGGTTTTAAATTGTTCCAAGTAGACAGAAGTATCGGGAAGGGGGGTGGGGTGGCACTCTATGTCCGTGATCATTTAAATTGTTGTATAAAAACGGGTATAAAGTCTGAATTAACACATACAGAGTCTGTCTGGATAGAATTTTCAGAGGGGTGTGAAAAATTGATTTTAGGCGTGATTTACCGTCCTCCAAACTTAGATAGGGAACAAGGGAGACTATTTTGGGAGGAAATTGTTAAGGCCACAAGGCACGATAACGTAGTAATTCTAGGGGACTTTAACTTTAGTCAGATTGATTGGAATTTCTTGACAGGGAATTTAGAATCTAACGACTTTTTAGAAGTAGTTCAGGATTGTTTTTGAAGCAGTTTGTAACAGAACCTACAAGGGAAATAACCTACTTGACTTGGTTCTGGCAAGCAAGGAAACCCTTGTTAATAATTTAGAAATTACAGAGGAACTCGGCTCAAGCGACCACAAGTCAATTAATTACTTACCTTTTAGCATTGAATGGATGTATGATAGTAGGGATAATTCAGTAACGGTCCCAGATTTTCGCTTAGCAGATTATAAGGGACTTAGAGAACACTTATCAACTGTGGACTGGGGTGATGAAGAGAGGTATCAATATGACAGTTTTCTTAACACTAAACAGGCTGCCCAAAGAACATTTATCCCGTATAAAGAAATTAGATCTAGTAGAAATGACCCAAAATGGATGAATAATAGGCTTAAGTATCTTTTAGGGCAGAAGAAAGGAATTTATAGGCGCATAAAAAGAGGTGAGGGTCATCTTATAAATCAGTATACTGACATTAAGAGGGACGTTAAAAAGGGAATAAGAAAAGCTAAACGGGACTATGAAATTAAAGTTGCTAGGGATTCAAAAACTAACCCAAAAAGTTTTTTCCAGGTTTATAGAACAAAAGTTAGGGAAAAGATAGATCCCCTTAAAAATAACTCTGGGCATCTTACTGACAAGGAGAATGATATGTGCTCTATTTTTAATAATTATTTTCTGTCGGTTTTCACACAGGAAGACATTAATAATATCCCAGTAATTAATTTTTACAGAGGCCCAGAAGAAGATAAATTATGTAATATCACAGTCACTAGCGAAATGGTTAGGAAACAACTAGACCGACTGAAACAAAATATATCGCCGGGTCCTGATGAGCTTTTTGCAAGGGTTCTTAAGGAATGCAAAATGGAACTCTGTGAACCAATATCTAACATTTTTAATTTATCTCTTCAAACAGGTGTAGTGTCTGATATGTGGAAGATGGCTAATGTAATTCCTATTTTTAAAGCAGGGGACAAGTCACTACCGTCAAATTACCGCCAATAAGCCTGACCTCAATTGTAGGCAAATTACTAGAGTCAATTATAGCTGATATTATTAGAAGCCATCTAGATAACCATAATTTGATTAATGATACTCAGCATGGATTCACGAGGGGCCGTTCCTGCCTATCTAATTTATTAACCTTCTTCACTAAAGCTTTTGAGGCTGTTGATCACGATAAAGAATTCGATATTGTTTATTTAGACTTTAGTAAGGCTTTTGATAGAGTACCGCACCAGAGACTGTTAAAGAAAGTGGCAGCTCATGGCATTGGGGAAAAGTGCTGTCATGGATCGAGTCATGGCTCTCCAATAGGAAGCAGAGAGTGTGCATAAATGGGGTTAAATCCGAATGGGGACTTGTAACAAGTGGTGTTCCACAGGGATCAGTCTTAGGCCCATTGTTATTTATAATATATATCAATGACCTTGACGAGGAATTACTAGTGATATGAGCAAATTCGCCGACGACACGAAGATAGGTAGGATAATTGATTCAAACATAGATGTCATAGAACTTCAGGAAGATTTAGACAAACTTAATTCGTGGTCAGAAAAGTGGCAGATGCAATTCAATGTAGATAAATGCAAGGTTCTGAAGCTCGGGAGTGTCCATAACCCAAGCATTATAAGTTAAATAACGTAGAACTTAGCCATACAGATTGCGAGAAGGACTTGGGGGTGATGGTAAGCAGCAACCTTAAACCAAGACAACAATGCCTAAGCGTACGTAATAAGGCAAATAGATTACTGGGATTTATATCAAGAAGTGTTTAGCAACAGAAGTCCAGAGGTTATTTTACAGCTTTATACATCATTAGTAAGGCCTCACCTAGATTACGCAGCTCAGTTTTGGTCTCCATATTACAGAATGGACATAAATTCGTTAGAAAACATTCAGCGTAGAATGACTAAATTAATACATAGCATTAGAAATCTTCCTTACGAAGAAAGATTGAAGACCCTTAAATTACATTCACTTGTAAGACGTAGAATGAGGGGAGACATGATCGAGGTATACAAGTGGAAAATGGGTATTAACAAAGGGGATATAAATAAGGTCTTGAAGATATCTCTCCAAGAGAGAACCCGCAATAATGGATTCAAGTTAGATAAGTTTAGATTTAGAAAGGATATAGGAAAGTATTGGTTTGGAAATAGGGTAGTTGATGAGTGGAACAGTCTGCCTAGTAGGGTTATTGAAGCTAGGACCTTGGGTAGTTTCAAATTTAGGTTGGATAAATTCATGAGTGAGAGGGGTTGGATTTGAGTGGGACTCGCGCATGAGTGGGTAGAATTGTCAAAGCTTATTTCTTGGGTAGCATTGAAAATTGGGTTGAGCAAATATTCTGTTAGTGGGACGGATTGTGAAGGACTTGCCTAGTATGGGCCAACAGGCCTGCTGCAGTGTTCCTCCTTTCTTATGTTCTTATGTTAACTGGAAGCTGAAGACTCAGATGAGTCAAAGGGATGATAGGAAGCATTTCTTCAGCCACAGAGTAGTCAGGAAGTGGAATAGTCTAGAGAAAGATATAGTGGAGGCAGGAACCATACATAGTTTTATGACAAGGTATGATAAAGCTCATGGAGCAGGGAGAGCAGAGACCCAGTAGCAGACAGCGAAGATGCGGGGCCAGGAGCTGAGTCTCGACCCCTGCAACCACAATTAGGTGAGTACAATTAGGTGAGTACACACACACACTAGAGAAACTAGAGAAAGTGCAAAGGTTTGCGACAAGGTTAGTTCCACAACTCAGGGGTCTGTCTTATGAAGAAAGGTTGAGGGAAATAGGACTAACAACACTGGAGGAAAGAAGGGTCAGAGGAGACATGATAACGACATACAAAATACTGCGGGGAATCGACAAAGTAGACAGTGACAGGATGTTCCAGAGAGAGAGCGCAGAAACAAGGGGACACAACTGGAACTGAAGACTCAGATGTGTCAAAGTGATGTTAGGAAGCATTTCTTCAGCCACAGAGTAGTCAGGAAGTGGAATAGTCTAGAGAAAGATATAGTTGAGGCAGGAACCATACATAGTTTTAAGACGAGGTATGATAAAGCTCATGGAGCAGGGAGAGCAGAGACCCAGTAGCGGACAGCGAAGAGGCGGGGCCAGGAGCTGAGTCTCGACCCCTGCAACCACAATTAGGTGAGTACATGATAAAGCTCATGGAGCATGGAGCGTGACCCAGTAGCGGCCAGTGAAGAGGCGGGGGCCAGGAGATATGACTCGACCCCTGCAACCACAACTAGGTGAGTACAACTAGGTGAGAGAGGGGTGGATAGACTGCATTTTTTTGGACTGCAAGAAGGCGTTCGACACAGTTCCTCACAAGAGGTTAATGCAAAAGCTAAAGGATCAGGCACACGTAACAGGAAAAACACTGCAATGGATCAGAGAATATCTGACAGGGAGGCAACAACGAGTCATGGTACGTGACGAGATGTCAGAGTGGGCACCTGTGACGAGTGGAGTTCCACAAGGGTCAGTCCTAGGACCTGTACTGTTTTTGGTATATGTGAATGACATAACGGAAGGGATAGACTCAGAAGTGTCCCTGTTTGCAGATGATGTGAAGTTAATGAGAAGAATAAAATCAGTCGAGGATCAGGCAGGACTACAAAGAGACCTGGACAGGCTGCAAGCCTGGTCCAGTAACTGGCTCCTTGAATTTAACCCTGCCAAATGTAAAGTCATGAATATCGGGGAAGGGCAAAGAAGACCGCAGACAGAGTATAGTCTAGGTGGCCAAAGACTGCAAGCCTCACTCAAAGAAAAGATCTTGGGGTGAGTATAATACCGAGCACATCTCCTGAGGCACACATCAATCAGATAACTGCTGCAGCATACGGGCGGCTGGCAAACCTAAGAATAGCGTTCCAATACCTCACTAAGGAATCATTCAAGACTCTGTATACCATATACGTCAGGCCCATACTGGAGTATGCAGCACCGGTTTGGAACCCACACCTGGTCAAGCACGTCAAGAAATTAGAGAAAGTGCAAAGATTTGCAACAAGACTAGTCCCAGAGCTAAGGGGATTGTCCTACGAAGAAAGGTTAAGGGAAATCGGCCTGACGACACTAGAGGACAGGAGGGTTAGGGGAGACATGATAACGACATATAAAATACTGCGAGGAATAGATAAGGTGGACAGAGACAAGATGTTCCAGAGAGGGGACACAGAAACAAGGGGTCATAATTGGAAGTTGAAGACTCCTATGAGTCAAAGGGATGTTAGGAAGTATTTCTTCAGTCATAGAGTTGTCAGGAAGTGGAATAGCTTAGAAAGCGACATAGTGGAGGCAGGAACCATACATAGTTTTAAGACTAGGTTTGATAAAGCTCATGGAGCAGGGAGAGAGAGGACCTAGTAGCAATCAGTGAAGAGGCGGGGCCAGGAGCTATGACTCGACCCCTGCAACCACAAATAGGTGAGTACAAATAGGTGAGTACACACATACACACACACACACACATACACACACACACACACACGCACGCACACCACACACACACACGCACACACACACACACACACACACTCACGCACGCACACACACACACACATACACACACACACACACACACACATACACACACACACACATACACACACACACACCAGTTTGGAACCCACACCTAGCCAAGCATGTGAAGAAGCTCGAGAAAGTGCAAAGGTTTGCAACAAGACTAGTCCCGGAGCTAAGGTATGTCCTACGAGGAGTTAAGGGAAATGGACCTGACGACACTGGAGGACAGGAGATAGGAGACATGATAACAACATATAAGATACTGAGAGGAATTGACAAAGTGGACAGAGACAGAATGTTCCAGAGATGGGACACAACAACAAGGGGACACAGATGGAAGTTGAAGACTCAGATGAATCACAGAGATGTTAGGAAGTATTTCTTCAGTCACAGAGTTGTCGGGAAGTGGAATAGTTTAGGAAGCGATGTAGTGGAGGCAGGCTCTATACATAGCTTTAAGCAGAGGTATGATAAAGCTTATGGCGCAGGGAGAGTGACCCAGTAGCGGCCAGTGAAGAGGCGGGGCCAGGAGCTTTGACTCGACCCCTGCAACCACAACTAGGTGAGTACAACTAGGTGAGTACACACACACACACACACACACACACACACACACACACACACACACACACACACACACACACACACATTTCACATTAGTAAGTGCTGCAACCATTATAAATTTGAAAACAAAAATTATTTGACTAACAGAGTATTGAAGACGAGACACCACTAACATAACTCTGCTCCAGTAGGAAATTACACACACACTCTCTCATCAATCCACTTTCACGAAAAAACTATTATGAAACCTTTAAGGTGTATAACTTCCAGGTGTACACTAATAATTAGCCTCTTCATAACAGCCTTTGTGGTGGCCTTGTGAAAGTGACACTATTATGTTGGTTCACTTGTTTCAGGTATCTCTCGCACGGAGACAAATGTTTCTCCATAGATATCTCCACTTTAAGTTTGAAGCCGGTCAGAAGTTGCATTCCCAATTAGCGGCATTAATAGTTTGAAGCCAACTGAACGAGCGGTTCACAAATTTATTGCATGAAAACCAATTTATCAGTATTCTCAATTTATTCAATAAAATTAGCAAGGTGACACCTACATAGCCCAGCATCACTCCAAACCTTTCTCTAAGATACACAAACCTCCCACAAGAGTCACTCTCCAGTTATTGCATGACTAACAATTTATTTAATCAAATTACCATTTCAAAACTTACAAAATCAAAAACAATGTGCAACTTCCTTTGAGAAAAGTGCTAAAATTTTGAAGCCAATCAAAAGACACATTCGCCAGTTATCACAAAGATTCCATCAACTAAAATTTTATTAAGAATGTTATCAAATTCATTAATTTGTATCTACGGAGCCAATACTTACCATTCTGTTCGCGAGATGCATCAGACATTGAAGTGCTAAACTGTTCATAAGAGCCATGTTCAAGTTATTCTACAATAAAAATAAAAAAAGACACTCTTTTTTTAATACATTTAGCAGATTTTAACCTACATACTCCAATAACAAAAATAACCTTCTTAGCAGGAGACACCAGTGTTGAAAGTTTGAATCCGATCAGAAGTGGTATTCTCAAACTGAGGACACTTTTGACAGTAGTTGCAGGATTTTTCCCTTATGACAATACACCAACGTCGGAAATTTGAAGCCAATCGGATGAGACGTTTTCAAGTTATAGACGAAAATCTTGAATGAAGAAGAAAAATATACCACTGAAAAGTATCAGTTTAGGGATACGGAAATGCGTAATAATTTACAGTTTTCTTGTTTTTTTGTTATGACTGCTTCGTACTGCTTCCGTTTACTTAAGATATAATGGTATTACCGATCATATTTATATTACTAATTTCGTAACTTTTATCCTACACTATTCTAACTGAGATTTACTATTGTTGTTGTTATTTTAATTTTTTTTTTTTCGTAAGCTTTTATTGTGTTCATATTGATATATATATTTTTTTAAATTGTTGCATTTATAACTATTTATTCCTTTATCTGTTTGAGATGCGATACTGTTATTTTTGTTATAAATTTATTTTCTGATCTGCTTAACACGCTATGTTTGTTATTACTACTTTCGTAACTTTTTATTCAATGTTCTACGAGAGATTTAGCTTTGTCTTGGTTATTTTTGCTGTTCTCTCATAACTGTATTTTATGTTCATCTAGAACTAAACTGTTGTTGTTGTTTACATTTATGTGAGGGTAGACAGCATTCAGATCACACATTGTTTACTTCACTGGACATCAAGATAAACACCCCATAAAGTACATCTCTATGTTGAATGGCTGTAAAGAAATTATATATATATTTTTGGTGAACAATTGGTCAGTTTAGGCGATGCTTTTTTTTTTTTTACTTCAAACAAATCTTATTGTTCATTATACGATTTTGCAATGAAAATAAATTTTTCTTGGACACAAGATATCATAGAAATTTATTTCCTCTAGTGACAAATAGAAGGACAATGAAGATAGAAGAAAGTGCTTACTTTACAAGCTTTTACAGGCCAGTGCACAAGTGAGTAATAGCAGATAAGACTACTACACCCCTCTACAACACCACTACACTCTTCTACAACACCACTACACTCTTCTACAACACCACTCCACTCTTCTACAACACCTCTACACTCTTCTACAACACCACTGCACTCTTCTACAACACCACTACACTCTTCTACAACACCACTACACTCTTTTACAACACCACTACACCATTCTACAACACCACTACACTCCTCTTCATCCACGAAGACACCCTAATACAGTACCACAACACCACTCCATCACCCCACCTCAACCACCACTACATTCCTCCTCATGTACAATCACCACACCACTTCACCACCACCACGACGCCCCATTTTACCACCATCACTATATCCACTCCATCACCACCACCACCACTATATCACTCCTCCATCACCAACAAATCACCCCTCCACCATCATTATATCATTCCTTAACAACTATTATATCACCCCTCCATCACCACCGCATCACCCCTCCATTACCACTGTATCACCACTTCATCACTACTGCATCACCCCTCCATCACCACTGTATCACCCCCTCCACAACCACTGTATTACCCCTCCACAACCACTGTATCACCCCCTCTACCACCACTGTATTACCCCTCCACAACACCTGTATCACTCCTCCATCACCACTGTATCACCCCTCCACCACCACTGCATCACCCCTCCATCACCACACACGCCAGGGTAACAACACTACAAAACATGTTACTTGAGAGATACAAAAATAAACCTAAGGTTAAAATTAAATGTTAAAGTTAAAAGCTACAGTTCATGGGATTCCTTATCATTAAAAGTCTAGACAAGAGGTTCTTAACCAGGGGTACTGGTACAGGGGGTACCTGTGTCCCCTGGTACCAGGGGGTACCTGTTCCCCCTGGAACCAGTGGTAAACTGTACCCCCTGGGGTACGAAAAAGCAGAGTTGTTGATACGAGACACACTGATCAATTAAAAATACTATGTCTGAAAGACATTAAAAATATTGTTGTGCCAAAATTTTTTTTATTTCACTACTCTGTTTTTTAACACACCGGCCGTCTCCCACTGAGGCAGGGTGACCTGAAAAAAAGAAACATTTTCATCATCACTCACTCTATCAGCGTTTTGTCGGAGTGCCGACATTACGGCTCAGATGACCCTCTCAACTGCAGTATCCCCATCCCTCCTATAGAGCGGAGGCAATGTACTCAATATCTCCAGGACTCAAGTCCGGTTAACCAGTTTCACTGAATCTCTTTCTAAATGTTACCCAGTTCACACTCCAACTGCAAGTCAAGCCATAAAAACTGCTTGCCTACACTCAATCCTAACACCCTCACACACGCCTGTTGGAAGTCCAAGCACCTCGCATACGAACCCTTCTTTACCGCTCTCCACTACATGCTCCATCCTCTGACAATATCAAGACTGTCACAATAACCCCTCCCCAGCCGTATGGATAATACTTTCGTAACCCCGCACCTCTTTCTAATCTCTAAACTATGAATTCTGTGCATTATATTCACACTATACATTACCCTAAGACACGACATCTCCACTGCCTCCAGTTTCCTCCTCTCTGCAACGTTTAATACCCATGCTTCTCACCACTATGCTCTTATATGTTATCCTTTTTGCTTCCATGTATAACTTTCTTTGTCTCCACAGATGCCTCAATAAACCACCCACCTTTTTCCCGTCGTCATTTCTATGATTCACCTCGTCCACTCCCAAATATCTGAACGCATTCACTTCCTCCTTCCAATCTGATATCCACTCTTACTCTCATCACTTTGTTCTTTTCTATGTTCTCTTTCAATTTCCTTCTTTTACTTACCCTTCCAAATTCGTCTATTAACTTTTGTTACTTCTTTTCAGAATCTTCCAAAAGCACCGTGACAGCCTCAAAAAAGCAAATGCGGCAACTCCCATTTTGTAATATATTCTTCATCTTTTAAACCCACATCTCTCCCCATTATCCTAGCGTTCACTTCCTTTACATCACCACTTATAAATATGTTAAACAACCATGGTGACATCACGCATCCCTGTCTAAGGTCTACTTTTACTGGAAAATAATCTTTCTTTCTCTCTCTCCTATATACCCTAACCTGAGCCTGACTGTCCCCATGAAAACTCTTAACTGTTTTAAGTAACTTAGTGTTGTCTGCCCTTTTTCTTCTGATCTTGTTGAACTGAAAGCTAATGAAGGTATCCGAATGGCATATTAATCAATGACGGTAGAAAACTTCTGGTGGACACAGCTCGAAACGTTCTCACAGTTGGTATAAATAACAAACTTTGAATGTTTTTGTGCCATTTTCCACCACCGCTTTGTGTGATACAGCTTTTTCAACACATCTGCATATATAAACAAATGCTATGAACTTCCTCGATGCAAGTGATAACAGGCGTATGGTTATATTTAAATCAAGAATCATGTATTGCATCATTACTAAAAAACGTCAGTAACAAAAGCGCCACTAAATAAGACATTCATAATTCATATACTTCAACTTTAGTTTTTATTGTAAATATTATGTTTTCCGAAAGAAATTAAAGTTTGAGTATTTTTTGACAAAGTGTAAGAAAAAAATAAAAAATAAAAGGGGGTTCAGGCATTTAATTTTCTAGAACCATTAGAGAAAACATTTTTTTTTTTGACAGGAATAGGAAATACAGATGCAAATCTAGCCACATTAAAAATAGTGTTCTACTTTTGATAGTCAAGTTTGGTTCTGCGTCCTTCACTGCGAACGCAGCTGCCTTCTAGCACACTTGTTTGTTAATCAGCAGTGTGGCTCCTGTTTCCTAGGCTGCCCTCCAAACACCTAAGTTTGTTAATGTTGCTTTTGCGTCAGAAGCTGTCCTCTAACATGTGAGTTCGTGTCAAAAATCTGAATTCTTCGTCCGGAGCTGGTCAATAACACCAGTGATTCTCAGTAGTTTTACTCCTGCGTCCGAGGGAACCATCTAACACTTGTATTTTTTTTAGCTGGAAGTGTGTTTCTTGTGTTCTAAGCTTCTCTCTAACACATGTGTTTGTTAGACATTAAGCTGACTCCTTGCGTTCGAAGTTGTCGTTTAACACGTGTTTACTAGTCAGTAATATGACTCCTGTGCTCTAGGCTGCGCTCTAACACCAGTTTATTAGTCAGTAGTGTGTCTGCTGCGTCTTCAAGTGGGAACTTGACAGGGTCCTCAAATAAGTTACTGATCAGTCGGGCTGTGGTGCATACGCAGGGCTGAGGGCACCGGGCACCAGCAGCCTGATCGATCAGGCCAGCAACCAGGAGGCCTGGTCTGGGAACGGGACACGTGGGCGGTGACCTCCGGAAGCCACCACAGGTAACCTACGGGTATCAAAGGTATTTGTCTGTTAGTCAACTTTCTAACTCCAGCCTACGAGGCTGCCCTCTAACAACAGTTTATTTATTCATGAATAAGATTTATTATGCATATAATATGCTTCAGCCTTGGTCCCTCTCGTTAGCCTGGTGATCTTACAACGATAAATAATTAACGAGAGATGAACATAATGGAGATATCTTGTTATCCATTTTCTACAAATCATCCCTCCTATGGAGTTTAAAAGTCACAATACCGTTGTTGGAGCAATTCACAATTATCTCACAATTTGGAGAAGTATCTTTGGTTAACTTTTTGGCTCGTCTTGGTCCTGGACGGGTCGCATCGTCTTGGTCCTGGACGGGTCGCATCGTCTTGGTCCTGGACGGGTCGCATCGTCATGGTCCTGGACGGGTCGCATCGTCTTGGTCCTGGACGGGTCGCATCGTCTTGGTCCTGGACGGGTCGCATCGTCTTGGTCCTGGACGGGTCGCATCGTCTTGGTCCTGGACGGGTCGCATCGTCTTGGTCCTGGACGGGTCGCATCGTCTTAGTCCTGGACGGGTCGCATCGTCGTCTACAGTTTTTTCTCCGATCTGTGGGGTTACTGTGCCAAATATATTTTTCATGATTTATTTGTCAGCTAAATATCTTATTACAAAAATGTTTCCAAATTAATTATTATTTTTATTACTACTATAATAATAATAATAATAATAATAATAATAATAATAATAATAATAATAATAATAATAATAATAATAATAATAATAATAATAATAATAATAATAATAAAATAATAATAATAATAATTATTATTATTATTATCATTATTTTGAGGAAGCATAAAGATTCTTCAAGATGCTTTCAAGCTAAGATGTATAAAAGTGTTAAAAGGCTTGATAATTACATTTTACTCATTGGGAACTTAGCAACATAACTTAACAGGAAGTGTATACATTAGCTGCAAATTTACTTCATAGGCTCAGTGGACATCATCGTGTGCATATAACACACTAGTGTGTGAGATAACATCTTTGTTGTGGTCTGTTTGTAATTATGGGACCAAGGCTCGTCATGCCTCGTATTCAGTGTTTACATCTATGTATTCTCTCATGATGTGACACTCACTAGTCTCTCTGTTTAACTCTTAGACTTGTTTCCTTGGGAATTCCTCCACTTTATCTCGTTTGCAACATTTTTAACATTTTTAGCATAATTGAAAATGGGCCGGACATGTAATATGAAGACTCATTAATTTTTTTTTTTTTTTTTTTTTTTGGCTGAGGTTTCTAAATGTTAATTTGAAGAAGTTGCGTAGTCTGATGCTCACCCTTAAGTCCGTCTCTTTAAGCGAGGTTTGCAGTATCTGTCCCATTTGTCGGTACTCCATTTCTGGTCATCTTCCTTTAAGTTTCACAACCTTGTCCAAATAGTTTTGAATTCCAGCAAGCACTAAATAAGCATGCAGGCACTAGATGAGCATGCAGGCACTAAACAGTGATCTTTGAGGACAGAAACAATATATGCAGAAAAGTTATACACCTGTACATTCGATAATAAAATAATTCTCAGAGTTGTAAATGCACGAGAAGTCATTTAGAAAAGAGGCAGAGAGTTCAGATCAGAGGCGCAAAGAGAATTAAGAGAGAGAGAGTGTGTGTGTGTGGGCGGTGAGCTTAGATCAGAGAAGCAAAGGGAGGAAGGGACGAGAGAACCAGAATAGGCAACAGAAAAATGATAAATGCGTTGGAGTTTGGGTAGTGTGCAAGCACTTGTCTCGGCAGTGTCCATTTGTATTCAGGGACACTGGCCGCTAACTGCATAAACAGTGGGGCTAAGATACGCTAAAACCAGTTGACGATTTTTGTTCTTTCTCAGAGAAATAAATTCATATACGCAAATTGTCAGATTCTGAAGAAGCTCGGAAATCTTAATATGTTTAACATGAAAAAAAATATATATTTGACCAAACAGTGATATATATGTGAAAGACGCATTAAGAAGATTTATACTATAAAAAAAAATAAGTGAAAAACAGACCTTCAACACAAGAGAGAAAGAAATACGAACTCGACTGACAACGCAGTGTATACCTAGAAATATAGGGAAACAAGTACGTCCTCTTTAATCAATGATTTTTTAAACATAATACTGCATCACGAGAGGATAAGAAAAAAAAGGCAGACATGGGCGACCTGTGGTTACCTGGGCAGTGTTTACCCGAGTCTGACCAGTGGACACAGCCAACACGGGAGGGCAGGCGGGACCAGCAGGAAACTGGAGCAGTCGTGAGACCCCCCTGAAGTACTGTCAACAGTCCAGAAGAACACCACGCCACTTACCTGCCACTCCCACCTCTTGAGTCTGTGTTTAATTTCAAATGTAAATCGAAAGCGTTGCAAATGAATATCTAAATATCTTATCGGAATACCTTTTAGTGAAGGAGAGAGAGCGAATAAATAAATAAATGAGACTGCTGTAGATTCCAAGGAGAGCTTGTGGCGAGATAACTAATGAACTTTGTGTTTTGTTTAACTTTCCAGCAATAAAAATTGTTTTAGTTATTAAATAATAATAATAATAATAATAATAATAATAATAATAATAATAATAATAATAATAATAATAATAATAATAATAATAATAATAATAATAACAACGAACAATAATATATTGATAATAATCTGTTCTAATAACAAAAACGATGACTCACATTTAAATGGTAATTACTAACTAATAATTTTAAAAGATAATTATTTTTTAAATATATATTACAGTATCTGAAACAACATTCACACAAGATTACATACACCAAGAGTTGTATGTCTCTTACTGTCTGTAAACTGGAAGTTTACTTTAAAATATGTCATCCCTATTTTAAAGATTAAATATTCTAGTCTGGTGGTGAACAGGTTAAAAGCAGCCTTAATAACCCTCGTGTAGTCGATAGGCTTTAAACTCAATTAACTAACCAATCAGCCATTTCTCACATTACCGGATATTTCTGTTACGCTTTTAGATAGAACTTGTGCATTCAGCTAATTAAAATGATATATTTTTTTGTAATCATTCTAAATTTTAAATATTTCTACACATACGCAAAATTCATTGGAAAAAAAAACCACCCCTAGAATTTGTACACTGCTCACAGGTTTATTGTAACACCGATGACGGAAAAGAAATGAGCGAAATTTTGAAAGATTAGTATGAATCAATGTTCAGCAATTCACTAAACAAAAGAAGAGTTGAGACAGCCGACATTTTTTGCCGTTCCACTGCCCACCTAACAAATCACATATGTGACATGAGCATCAACTCAAAATTCATGAAGAAAATAGAAAACATGCCCATACGTACAACATATGGTCCAATTTCATGGAACTCTTTATTTATAAACAGGGTCAAAATACCAATAACACAAGCACTCAGTAATCTTTGTAGAAAACTTAAATTTAGGTGGTAAATTCCACAGACCTTAAAAAAGTTCAGACATAGTTCCTTTACAGATAAAAAGGCAGTAGAGTTCTGACAAAAAATTACAGACCAAAAGTACTACCTTAACACTTCTCAAAAATCTTCGAGAGGAACTTGAGGAGGAAGTACAAAATAAAACCAACGAAAAGTAGGGGTGCCATAGGCACAACAAGAGACCAACACTGTTTCAACATCATTGGTGCAAGACAATGCAGTCTGCTACTAGTAGATATCAGAAACATTGCCAGAACAAATGCAGGAGTCCTAAAGAAAAAATTGCATCACTTTCTCGGTCAAGTACCAGATCAATCAGATTGTGAAGGCTCTATGGGCCACCTGGCCGTCAACAGCAGCATCTCGGTTGAACAGGCAGTCGACAGAAAAACTTGACCCCAGGCCGGGCTGCAAGGATAGAAAACCTCTCGAACCAGAGACTAGTCAATTTTAATTATATTTTACACCATTTAAAAAATAAAGATGGAAAACTAGTACCTAAACATTCCTCATAGCAATGTAACCCTTCGTCTAGGTTATGATTCGCCTATATTGTAAATTTAAAGCCGATCAGAAGGTTCTTGCTCAAGTTATCATATTGAAAACAAAATAAGGAATGGCTTTATAAAACTGACAACAGGGGGAGTTTCCTATCTCAGTTGTTCTCTAAGTCTTCCCTCATCTAGTTTCACCAGCACAGAAAATTTGAAATCGATTGGATGAGCCGTTTTCCAATTATAAATGAAAAACTTAGAGGGGGGAAAATGCAAAACTACAATGAAGGCTTGTGAAAATATGATACTTAAGAGCTCATTAACTTAAACTTTAAAACCAAATGAAAACTCGAGCGTTATATATTTCATAGTTTTCTTCTTGTTCATATTTTATTTCAAAATCTCTACTGTCCTTTACAAAAGTAATATTTTTTTGTTTCTTAAGAATCTGGTATTACCTTAACTCCAGTTAACTACCAAAAGAAACAGCTTAAACCGCTTTCAATTTGCAATAAAAATAATATTTTAGAACATTTTTTGTAAATTTTTAATGCTTCACGTGTTTTTAAAAATTCATATGATATATTAAAATAAAATTTTACTAGATGGCACCTGCACAGTAGTTAATGGCACTTGCACAGTAGTTAATGGCACCTGCACAGTATAGTTAATTAAAATTCATTTTTAAAGGGGCTGACCGGTAAGCCAGGGAAAGTTCTCGGTCAGATGACCAAAAGCTCCAGTGACGGGTCTTAGTTATATGATGACCTAACCTGACCTGCACAGTTCAATAACAATCCAAAGTTTCCTCTATGTAAGGAACATGGGAGTTAAAAGTTTGAAGCCGATCAGAAGACGCATTGCTTAGTTACTCCATTGAAGATAATTTCCTTAATAAAAATGTCTAATTAAAGCTTTATGAAAACTCGAAATCTATGATCTTTCCATTGAATAAGTTCCATTATCGCCTAAAGTTTCAAGCCGATCAGCTAAGGCATTCTCCACTTATTGCCACATGTAAGATGGTTATTTGTCGGAAAATTTATGATTAAAAAAAAAGTCCAGTTGTGAAATATGTCTGTCGCTACTGTAAATATCTAAGTTATAATAAGTTAGCGAAACTTAGTAATATAAATGAATTTATATATAGACGAACAACAGCAGTGAGAATTGAAGCAAATTTTCACCTCACAAGAAAAATCAACTTTGCATTGAAAATATTAATGTGTAGAAAGGAACCAATGTCTGAGAATTCAATTCATGAATGATCAGGGACGATTATTTTCCCAGTGAAAACATGTCCAGTTCAGTTATACCTGAATTACTACTAACAAGATTTACATCTGCATCTGTGTTGTAAACCAGGTGATTATTGCCCAGTGCTGGAATAATAACGCCTCATCAGTCTTACCGATAATAGAGTATTGTGTCTTTCACTTACCAGGAAATAGTCTGCATTTTTCATTCGGAGAAAAGAAAAAAAACATTTCATACTTGGATTTCTGTCTTAGCTTTATGGTTACTATCAAAGACTTTTTCCCCTATTATTGAGTATCCTCTGTGTCAAAAGTGTGAGGCCTGGTCATGGACTGGGTGCGGGGGCGTTGACCCCTGGAACACCCTCGCCCGTAGATGAAACGTTATTTTTAGGCAAGCCTTGAAGCAGACTTGTGGAAGACGGTACACTAACAATATTTAAATAGTTCATAGCCATACAAAAACCAGATTGTTGTTGCTGTAATTACTAGGGCGCTAAATCCGTGTGGGTCATTCGTCGCAAGAAGTGATTGAGAATCCCTCCTTCAATTACAGTGGTCTCTAATCAGTCGGACTGTTGGCAATCACCTATACAAAACAGAATATTTATTACATGCAAGTCCTATTTTATATCATACGTTATATCATGTATTATATTATACTAATATATATTATTACTATCCCTTTAGAAAGCTTCGAGTCGGGAACATTATCGAGGTAATTTTAAAGTTTTTTTTTTATTCTAATTCTGTTGCAGAATGAAACTTCGCCGACATCATTCATCATAACTCGACGCTCGAGTCTAAACTGGAAAATGTTGATGATGCTGTAATTTATGAAAAAAAAAAATCTCTATTATTGATTAGTCGCGGTGTGTTGATGGATTTAGAACATCCTGGCAATAGCCTTTCCTTTAAACTTTTGGTTGCTTTAATCAGATTTAACATAAACTTTATGAAAGCGATGCTCCCAGTTCTTCCCCCGAGCTTTATACTGCGCTAAAGGGGTGAGTTGTTTTGTGTTAGTTTTATCTTATTGGAACATCACACACACGTACTCACAATGATTCACTCAATCACACTCATACTTTCACTCACTTGCTCATGCATTCGTGCACGCACGTTTGCACACAAGCACGTTCATGCTAATGCAAACACATACATGTACACACTTGCAAATACACATATGCGGTTACAGGATGATTTTATGGTCATTTATTTCTCTCATTACGGTAATGATTATATCTTATGGCTAATTTCATCAGCGGATCTAGAAGATACGGGTCCTGGAAGACATGGGACAGGAAGACACGGGCCTGGAAGACATGGGACAGGAAGACACGGGCCTGGAAGACATGGGAGAGGAAGACACGGGCCTGGAAGACATGGGACAGGAAGACACGGGCCTGGAAGACATGGGACAGGAAGACACGGGCCTGGAAGACATGGGACAGGAAGACACGGGCCTGGAAGACACGGGACAGAAAGACACGGGCCTGGAAGACATGAGACAGGAAGACACGGGTCTGGAAGACATGGGACAGGAAGACACGGGCCTAGAAGACATGGGACAGGAAGACACGGGTCTGGAAGACATGAGACAGGAAGACACTGGTCTGGAAGACATGGGACAGGAAGATACGGGTCTGGAAGGCATGGGACAGGAAAACACGGGTCTGGAAGACATGGGACAGGAAGACACGGGTCTGGAAGACATGAGACAGGAAGACAAGGGTCTGGAAGACATGGGACAGGAAGACACGGGTCTGGAAGACATGGGACAGGAAAACACGGGCCTGGAAGACATTAGACAGGAAGACACGGGTCCTGGAAGACATGGGACAGGAAGACACGGGCCTGGAAGACATGGGTCTGGAAGACACGGGTCTATAAGACATGGGTCTGGAAGACATGGGGCAGGAAGACACGGGTCTGGAAGACATGGGACAGGAAGACAAGGGTCTGGAAGACATGGGACAGGAAGACACGGGTCTGGAAAACATGGGACAGGAAGACACGGGCCTGGAAGACATGGGACAGGAAGACACGGGCCTGGAAGACATAGGACAGGAAGACACGGGCCTGGAAGACATGAGACAAGAAGACACAGGTCTGGAAGACATGTGACAGGAAGACATGGGTCTGGAAGACATGGGACAAGAAGACACGGGCCTGAAAGACATGGGACAGGAAGACACGGGTCTGGAAGACATGGTATAGGAAGACACGGGTCTGGAAGACATGGGACAGGAAGACACGGGCCTGGAAGACATGGGACAGGAAGACACGGGTCTGGAAGACATGGGACAGGAAGACATGGGTCTGGAAGACATGGGACAGGAAGACAAGGGTCTGGAAAACATGGGACAGGAAGACACGGGCCTGGAAGACATGGGACAGGAAGACACGGGCCTGGAAGACATGGGACAGGAAGACACGGGCCTGGAAGACATGAGACAGGAAGACACGGGTCTGGAAGACATGGTACAAGAAGACACAGGTCTGGAAGACATGGGACAGGAAGACATGGGTCTGGAAGACATGGGACAAGAAGACACGGGCCTGAAAGACATGGGACAGGAAGACACGGGTCTGGAAGACATGGTATAGGAAGACACGGGTCTGGAAGACATGGGACTAGAAGACACGGGCCTGGAAGACATGGGACAGGAAGACAAGGGTCTGGAAGACATGGGACAGGAAGACATGGGTCTGGAAGACATGGGACAGGAAGACACGGGCCTGGAAGACATGGGACAGGAAGACACGGGCCTGGAAGACATGAGACAGGAAGACACGGGTCTGGAAGACATGGGACAAGAAGACACAGGTCTGGAAGACATGGGACAGGAAGACATGGGTCTGGAAGACATGGGACAAGAAGACACGGGCCTGAAAGACATGGGACAGGAAGACACGGGTCTGGAAGACATGGTATAGGAAGACACGGGTCTGGAAGACATGGGACTAGAAGACACGGGCCTGGAAGACATGGGACAGGAAGACACGGGTCTGGAAGACATGGGACAGGAAGACACGGGTCTGGAAGACATGGGACAGGAAGACTCGGGCCTGGAAGACATGGGTCTGGAAGACATGGGACAGGAAGACACGGATCTGGAAGACATGGGACAGGAAGAAACGGGTCTGGAAGACATGGGACAGGAAGACACGGGTCTATAAGACATGGGTCTCGAAGACATGGGACAGGAAGACACGGGTCTATAAGACATGGGTCTCGAAGACATGGAACAGGAAGACACGGGCCTGGAAGACACGGCTCTAAAAGACACGGGACTGGAAGACATAGAACTGGAAAACACTTGCCTGGAAGACACGGGTCTAAAAGACACGGGCCTGGAAGACATGGGACAGGAAGACACGGGCCTGGAAAACATGGAACAGGAAGACATGGGCCTGGAAGACACGGGTCTAAAAAACACGGGACTGGAAGATATGGGACTGGAAGACACGGGCCTGGAAGACATGGGCCTTGGAAGTCAAGGGCCTGGAAGACACTGGGCTGGAAGACACAAGCCTGAAAGACACGGGTATGGAAGACATGAGCCTGGAAAACACGGGGATGGAAAACACTGACTTTGGAGACGCAAGCCTGGAAGAAGCAGTTCTTGAAATACGCAGCCCTTACTTTGTCACTGTTATGATCAACTTCATTTATCCTATGCAGTTCCCTGGTACGCCCAGGCTAAGCTCAACCTGCAGATCCGAAGTATCAAATTTCTGGAACTCCAAACAGTATATCTCTGAATATCGCAAGATCAACTCCCTAGGAACCGCACATACATCTTGTTTAACCAACAAGATCTAGCCTTTAAATTAGCTCATTGGAATTGACAGCGTTAAAATTGGTAGCGCTAAAATTGGTAGCCTTAAAATTGGTAGCCTTAAAATTAGTAGCCTTAAAATTGATAGCCTTAAAACTGGTAGCCATTAAATTGGTAGCCTTAAACTTACCTCACTGAAATTATCAAGCTACTCGGAAAATCGGCATCTTAAATTTCTCAACTGGAGCTGACGGAAACAGATAAGCTTAGTAAAATACGTGATATTATTTTTGCTTGAGGTCACTAATCAGGTTTCTGGAATCTGTAAAGTTCATTCCCCTGTAACTTATTAGATTAATCCTATGGAATCCGATAAATGGAACTCGCATGTTCAGCTTCCTGGATCTTCCACGATAAGTCTTCCTGGAACCGGTATATCCTGCTACCTGGAAACAGTATGATAAGCTTTCTGGAACCCGCGTTATTAGTTGTGTGGTAACCGCATGATCAGCGGCCTGGAACCAGCATGATCTGCTGTCTGGAAACCACATGATCAGTTTCCAGGAACCCAGACGATCAGCTTGGTGGAATCTTCAGCGCCGATTCTCTGAGGTAAACAGCAGAACGTGCACGAAACACACACCATTGCAACAGCACATCTAATATGTGGCATAAGTAATGATATTTATATTACTCCTTGAACATTTATGGAACGATCCAATTATAATGCCTTCACGCCTTGGATGACTACGTTGACGCTGAGGACCCGGAGGTCACAGCACATGACATAGATGACGTCTGCTTTTGGTCACCGCTCTCCACAACTGTGATGGTCTTTGAGCATACTGGTCACAGCGCATGTCACTGATGACGCACGCCTTTGGTCACCACATTCCAATATGGTGATGTTGAGGGTGCAGTGCTCACCACATATGACATGTGCCACGCAGTCCTTGGCACTTTAGATGTCTATGTGTCAAATGGTTCTGGGGACTGTCTTCTTCACGGCTCGGTCTCCGACAAGGCCTCCTTGATTGAAAAAGAAATATAACAGAATTTAGAACTATTAATAAACACATAGGAAAACAAAAGCAATTGTACAGTAAACCTAAATAGAATTTTGTAAGATTTGCCTGTCGTCTTACGTGTTCCTGAGACTGTAAAGGTAAGCAGCACTGACACAAACTTACCCTAAAATCGGTGTAATATCATTGATCAGAAAATAAGTGTTGACTATTGTCTCTATAAATACGTTATACTACAACAGTAAAATAAAATATCCCCGTCTAAAGCCAACTCTTACTCTAAAAATCATCCCGCTCCCCTTTCTCTCTGACATACGTCAACCTGAGCCTCACTCTTCTCATAAAAGCTCATCTTTTAATAACTTACAACCTATTCAAGAAATTCGCAAACACCTTCTACATATGACATACAGATGGACGGAGCTCAACGTACATGGTGCGTAACCTATATAACAGCAAAATACACACACGAGACAACATAAATTAGCTTCCTTATATCGTCTGAACATTTATGGGATGCTCCAATTATAATATATCCAGCGTGGTTGACGTAGAAACGGGGGAGGCTGGTGTAAGTCTTCCCGGGCACCTCCAAATATAAAAAAATCACGACTTTCTCCACTTAATTCTCCCACTTGCTCTTTATCATCTGGCTCATCAGTTATTACCAGCAACTTAACTTATCGGGAACCAGGTCGTGGTTAGCGGATGGGGTATCGAGCCTCCAATGTTATTTGTGCAAAATGACACAAACGAGCTTAGAGCTTCGGGAAACATGCTGCCTAATATTACCCAGTATTATTTCCTTCCTTATAGTAACAATAAATAATGATCATTATACTGAAAATTATAATTAGTGGGATAATAACTGCAGCGGTGTAGCAGTGTTCTAAGCTTGTTCTTTTTAAGATGATTGAGGTATCCACGTTACAAAAATCTTTTTGTTTTACATTTCTTTTCCCCACGTTTGGTTTATGGACAATGTCTCGTTGTGTCCTCTTTGCATTCAGTAACACTTAGCACAGCTCTTGGAAATTGCAGAACCGATGTAGATTCGTAAAATGAACATTTACGTTAAAGTGAACAGTGTAGATGACAGGTGAAGGCTTTTGAAACCATATTCATTTTTGTTCTCAAAGTGGATAGGCCATGCTATCTGCCGAGGCTGTGACATCAACTGTGCAAGACACCAAATTTACCATAATTTTCTTTCTTCCGTGTCTGATAATCTTCGTTAAATTTACAGGGCGAAAATGGCTTTCGCTGGAGCGAATTTTCTGAAAAACTGTCTTTTTTTTCTACTTTTTTTGGGTATATCTCAAGATTAGTTTTGTTATGATGTGTACATTGTTTATATTTTTCATGGTTGCCACATTACAATAGCATGTTTCAGACATTTTTTTTGCTTATTTAAGAATCTTTGTTTAGAATCTCAAAACACGTCATACTTTTTTCTTAATTCGCCCACATTCATAACTGGTGTCATTGTTTATATTTTTTGGGAATTAGTCTCGTGGCGTACATGGGATAATTATCACATATAGGTTGATGAATTTATACTATGAATGCGGGTTAATGGACTTATATTTTGGATGTGGATTAATGAACTTATATTTCGAATTTGGGTTGACGGACTTATATTTTGGATGTGGATTAATGAACTTACATTTTGAATGTGGGTAGATAGACTTGAATTCTGTTGTTTTATGAGCCATCACACCCAGACTGTGACTATATTTTCTCAAACAGACTGTATACATGAGGTGCTCCCTGGAAAGCTCATTAAGTACCAATTTTAAAAGAAAAAACTGAGAAAAATAGTTCACAACTCATAAGTCGTCAGCTAATAAAAAACATTTTAATCATACAAATATTTTGAAGGAAAGTTCTATTGCAGTTTTGTCTGTAAGTTCGGCTACATATATGAAAGCAAGACCAGGAACAAATGCGCACATACAGTCCTACAAAGTCAAACTCAAAATTTGTACATGTATTATAAAAATTTAGGTATTTATCGGAATTAAAAGAGATAAAAAAAATATTAATAAAAGATTTCGTAGATTCACATTATACTGATTACTGATGCTATTAACCACTTGTAGCTAACTAACAATGCAAGTTTTCTACCAGTGGTTCAGAGCTCCAGCAAATGAATTCATTCATGAGAGGCTTTACTACTAATTATTTTTTTTTCCATTATAATATTGAAAGTGCTTAAAACTTTCATCAAACTTACACAAAAAATAACCATGTACCACTTTACGTACGTTCATGTGAGCCTAGTTAACCATACATACATGAAACATACTAGCCGCAGTTTGGTAAATGATTTAAAATCACTTGTTTCGTGATTTCATTGCTATATAGACTGCTTGTTGAAGCGGGTATTCAAACAGGAGGAGGCTGAAATTAATCCTTGAGATACCACTGCCACGAGTGTCCTCGGATCACGAGAAAAACACGAAGTTCTGCTACATGCGTGATCTTTGAAGGATCGCTGGATCAGAGGTAAGGTGACGCGTATATTGTGTTGTCTCTTGAGGTGATACAATGTCCTGGCCTGTCGCAGTTTTGTAAATGATTTAAAATCACTTGTTTCGTGATTTCATTGCAATATATCAAAAGCAGATTTTTTGAGTATTCAGAGTGATCAGGATAGGACAGTGCTATGGTCGGAGACGTGAAAATGAGTTTCAACGTTGACAAGTGAAAAAAAAATGTTTTTAGGATATTCACACACACACATACATACACACACACACACACACACACACACACACACACACACACACACACACACACAACACACGCCCCGATGGCATGGTGGCTAGCGCTCTTGCTTCACGCACGGAGGGCCCGGGTTCAATTCCCGGCGGGGCCGAAACATTTCGAAGTGTTTCCTTACACACATACACACACACACACACACACACACACACACACACACACATGCATACAACAGGCCTAGTGTCTAATCGACATGTGCCTAGGACAAAATGGTAACTAACACACACACACACACACACACAAACACACACACACACTGAGTCTCGACCCCTGCAACCACAATTAGGTGAGTACACACACACACACACACACACACACACACACACAGGGGACTGTCCTATGAAGAAAGGTTGAGGGAAATAGGAATAACAACACTGGAGGACAGAAGGGTTAGAGGAGACATGATAACGACATACAAAATACTGCTGGGAATCGACAAGGTAGATAGTGACAGGATGTTCCAGAGAGGGAACACAGAAACAAGGGGGCACAACTGGAAGCTGAAGACTCAGATGAGTCAAAGGGATGTTAGGAAGCATTTCTTCAGCCATAGAGTAGTCAGGAAGTGGAATAGTCTAGAGAAAGATATAGTGGAGGCAGGAACCATACATAGTTTTAAGACAAGGTATGATAAAGCTCATGGAGCAGGGAGAGCAGAGACCCAGTAGCGGACAGCGAAGAGGCGGGGCCAGGAGCTGAGTCTCGACCCCTGCAACCACAATTAGGTGAGTACATTAGGTGAGTACACACACACGCACACACATATGCTACACTTAGCCCGGTGTTCAGTGTAGCATATAGGGTACGTTCAGTAGGAGGGAGGTGGTTAATATTGGTTATGATTGAACACGGTACCTCCCTGCTGCTACTCCATTCAGGCTGAGGTGATGGCTATCACCTTCTCTCTTGCTCCTTGAGCCAGGGGGTACGACCATAGTGGTCGTCACGAATGCTGATTTCTTCTTAGGGGTACGACCATAGTATTTGCCACGATTACTGAATTCACTTTGTTGTTTCAATCCTGATAGTCGACTGTTGTGAGTCGCATCCTGGGAGGGAAGATTAATGATCCCCAGTGGACATAAGACAGTCCCCGATTGACATTATATAAAACGTAATAAGAATATTATGTCGCGCGAACAGAAAGCGAAGAGCCACTGCGCGCGGCAGATGTAAAAAAGTCATATTTGAACTGTTCAAGGCTCCATCAACAGCCACCTATTTGACTGTTTTTTTATAGTGCTATGATGTCTGTGAATAACAGGACGGCTTATCTTGGATGGCTAACCCTCTGCGTTAAAAATCAGAACAAAATCTTATCCAGTTTGCTTAAGTTCCTCTACTGTTTCCATGCTCTCCTATATGACAAAAGTTTTCTTTCTTTCACTCTACTTTATTTCCAGTTATAATACTTGTGTTAGATATGTTTCCTGTCGCTCTTACCTTTGGATAAGGACAACCCAAATCCCGGCCAGTTTTGCCACTTCTCTCACCCCCCAACATCCCTTCGGAGTCAACCCAACCCCGCAACCATCCACCACCCCTACATCCTATTGTCCCTGTCCTCCCATCCTAGTGCCCAACATACTTGTGCCCCCTCCCCTCCCACTCACGTGTCCCCTCCTCCCCACACAAGTGCCCCCACTTCTATATCAGAACTCCTCCACTCCAACAACAGGGGGGATGACCAATTGTGGTTGCAGGGTTCGAGTCACAGCTCCGTGGGCTTGCCTCATGCTACTGGTTGCACAACCATCCTGCCCAGGAGGCAGGAAGGTGGGTCCCTTTTGTACTTTTCGTTAAAGCTATGTATGACGCTTGTTTCCACTTCTTATCATCTAAACCAATTCACTTCCTGAGGTTGAATAACCGTGAGTCAATTGCAAATGTGTCGGTGAGCTTCCTGAATGAAGCTTTACTAGTGCTGGTGTAGAGCCCATCTTAAATGTGACTACTTGTGTTTGCATAGAGCCCATCGAGTATGTGCCTTTAAGCCTTGCCTGTGTTAACGTGGAACCCAGCGTGTATGTGCCTGAAGCCTTGTTTGTGTTAAAGTGGAACCCAGTCGTATACGTGCCTTAAGCCTCGCTTGTGTTTGTGTCGAACCCAGCGTGTATGTGCCTTTAAGCCTCGCTTGTGTTTGCATGGAGCCCAGCGTGTTATGTATGTTTAGCAACGCACGTCATCAGTAAGCCACTTTATCCTCATTTAGAAACACCAAGCGTAAAGAAGCGACTATAACGCAGCGATGGTCACCTTGCAGAGGCCATAGTCATTATGTATTGTCGGTGCTCAGCTGTGAGGAAGATCCCACTGAGCGATTAGGTATATCGTGGGTGACCTTCCCGGCCTTATCCGGCCCTGCGCTCCCTGCCCACCTTTATCCGGCACTGCGACAATATCCGGCCCTGTTTGACCCAATCCGGCCCTGTCCATCTTGTGTATTCCAGTCCGGTGGTGGCCGCCGCCTCCCTCCAACACAATAGAAGTGCCTTAAATGACGCCAATATCTGACGCAAATTGATTTTTATGTGTTCCTTGTGCAGTTAACAGCGATAAGTTTTCATTAAGTATTTGGCGGACGCGTAGCGGGATGCCATTACCGACTTCCCCTCTCACTTATTTAGCTGCTCCTTCCCGTCTGCCCATACTTTATCTCCTGCTTTATCGTTCCTCTTCTTCTCTCTGATGTTTCCTCTCCCCTCCTCCAATTTCTGTCCTTTCACCCTTCTTCCTGGTTCTTTCATTCTCAATCTTTTTATCTCCCTTCCTCCTCATCCACCTTCTTGCAGTGTTCCTATCATATTGCCTGTTCCTGTTCCCTCTTTCCCTTCTGATCTGTCGTCATTATCACCTTCATCCCCTCTTCTTCTTGTTCATTCTCCATTCATGTTACTACTTTAATTTCTTGTACTTGTTTGAGGATGAGTTCCAGTAACCATTTGTTTGATCATCCTTTTAGCTCGTCCAAGGCTTTCTTAATGTAGTCTGATTCTAAAGTCTTGTTTTTATTCTTCTCATTACCCTCAGGCCATCGGCAAACTAAGAGATAATTTATAACAATGATCCCGGTACTGAACCTTTGCGGACCCCAGCTGTTACACTTTTCTAAACTGAAATATTCGTCCTTACTCATTTTGTTTTATTTTCTTTAGGTAATTCTTGATTCTCTATAACATTTCACCTAGTGCCTGTGTACTTACCTATTTAGGAGTGTAGGGATAGAGTATCAGTAGTGTGTTGGTGGGGGGAAGGGGAGAGTGTGTGTGTGTGTGTGTAATTATCCATTTGTGATATGGACATAAAACAATGATCCTTAAGCATACCTCATTTAAAAAGCAGGTAAAACAAAAAGTTCTCAAACATCTACACACGAAAACACAAGCCCACGTAAACTCGGGAACGCACGAATATACGGGTTTTTTTTTCTGGTGATGATTAGCCCAGATAGATTATGTACTGGTCCAGGTCAACACAGGAGTGATGTGTCCTGACCCAGGACAACCCAGGAGGGATGTGTCCTGGTCCAGGTCAACAAAGAGGTGATGTATCCTGACTGAGTTCGTTTATAAGCACCTAAATAACTGGGAGTTCTTGAAGTCCCTCGAATTGTACTCCTTGGTACATAGGCGAGAAAGTTACATGATAATCAACACTTGAATGATTCTGGAGGGACTGGTCCCAAATCTGCAGAGCGAAATCATTACATATGAATACAGGAGGTTTGGCAGAAGGTGCAAGATACCTCCGGTGAAAAGCAGGGGAACAATGAGCACGGTGAGAGAAAATTCAATAAATGTAAAGGGACCCCCAAATTCTTCAGTTCCCTCCCTTCATGCATAAGAGATATTACTATCAGACCCCTGGCTGCCTTCAAGAGGATCTTAACAAATTTTCTCAACTCAATTCTTGATCAGCAAGGCTGTTGTGCATACGTTGGACTACGGGCAACAGGTACTGATCGATCAGTCTGGGACCGGGCAGCTTTGGGAGGTAACCCATGCCAACCATATTTTCACTGTTCATATCTCCACATCAATTTCCTCCCAGTACACACACACACACACACACACACACACACACACACACACACACACACACACACACACACACACACTGTGACTCGACCCCTGCAACCACAACTAGGTGAGTACACACACACACACACACACACATACATACATACAACACACACACACACACACACACACACACACACACACACACACACATACACACAGGCTGCAAGCCTGGTCCAACAATTGATTCCTGGAATTTAACCGTACCAAAAGAAAAGTCATGAGATTGAGGAAGATCAAAGAAGACCGCAGACTGAGTACATGCTGGGGGAGGGGGGGTGAAAGGCTGCAAACCTCACTCAAGGAAGAGCATCTTGGGGTGAGTATCATACCGAGCACAACTCCTGAGGCGCACGTCAACCAAATAACTGCTGCAGCATATGTTCGCCTGGCAAACCTAAGATAGTATTTCGACACCTGAGTGAGGAGTCATTCAAGACTCTGTACACCATGTAAGTCAGGCCAATATTGGAGTATGCAGCACCAGTATAGAACCCACATCTCGTCAAGCACGTCGAGAAATTAGAGAAAGTGAAAAGGAGCTAAGGGGTATGTTCCACGAGAAGAAGTTAAGGGAAATCAACCTGACGAATTCGGAGAACAGGTGGGACATGATAAGGACATAAGAACATAAGAATGAACACTGCAGCAGGCCTCCTGGCCCATGTGAGGCAAGTCCAAGTCACCTCCCGACTTAAACCAATCATCCACCTAGTAGGGCAGGTCACATCCACGGCATCAGACCTATTAGCACAAGCTAGTCAGGTCCAAGTCACACCCACCCACACCCACTCATGTATTTATCTAACCTATTTTTAAAACTACACAACGTCTTAGCTTCTATGACGGTACTCGGGAGTTTGTTCCACTCATCCACAACTCAATTACCAAACCAGTGCTTTCCTATATCCTTCCTGAATCTGAATTTTTCCAACTTAAAACCATTGCTGCGAGTCCTGTCTTGGCTAGATATTTTTAGCACGCTATTTATATTCCCTTTATGTATTCCTGCTGTCCATTTATACACCTCAATCATATCACCCCTAATTCTACGCCTTCCTAGAGAGTGCAGATTCAGGGCCCTCAGTTTATGTTCATAGGGAAGATTTCGGATACAAGGGATCAACTTTATCATCCTCCTTTGTACGTTTTCCAGTGTATTAATATCCATTCTGTAATACGGTGACCAGAACTATGCAGCATAATCTAAATGAAGCCTAATTAAAGATATATAGAGTTGAAGAACAACCTGAGGACTCCTATTATTTATGCTCCTTGATATGAAGCCAAAGATTCTGTTCGCTTTATTGAGAACACTTATGCACTGTTGTCTTGTTTTTTTATTACTGCCAATCAGAACTCCCAAATCCTTTTCGCAATCAGTAATATTAAGATTTACATTATTTAGTTTATATGTGGCATGGTTATTTTCTTGTTCAGTGTTTAGAACTTTGCATTTGTCTATATTAAACTGCATCAGTCTATTCAAATCTTCTTGGAGTGCTCTAATGTCCTCATTTGAATTAATTAAGCGACCTGTTTTGGTGTCGCTATTTATTCCCTCATCAATGTCGTTTAAATAAATTGTGAACAACAAAGGGACCAACACTGACCCCTGTGGAACACCACTCTTGACGCGCCCCCACTCTGATTTCTCCCCATTGATGCAGACTCTCTGCTGCCTATCTCTCAACCACGCCTCTACCCATGAAAAAAATTCTTTTCCTCAATAGCCTCTGATGTGGAACTCTATCAAAAGCCTTACTGAAGTCCATATACACAATATCATAGTCATTACCATGATCTACCTCCTCAAATACCTTGGTGAAAAAAGTTAGTAAATTCGTAAGACAGGAACGCCCCTTTGTAAAACCGTGCTGAGATTCATTAATCAATTTATGCCTTTCAAGATGGCTACGAATTGCCTCGGCAATTATTGATTCCATAAATTTTCCCACTATGGAGGTAAGGCTTATAGGTCTATAGTTCGAAGCTAAGGACCTGTCTCCTTCTTTGTAAATAGGTATTACATTTGCCATTTTCCACTTGTCTGGCACCATGCCAGTTTGTAGTGATATGTTGAAAAGACTAGCCAAAGGTTTGCTAAACTCCTCTTTATATTCCTTTAAAATCCTAGCTAATAGTTCATCAGCGCCTGGGGGTTTGTTCGGTTTTAATTTCTCTATTTGTGTGAGGACCATGTTACTAGTTATCTTAATCGTGTATAGTTTATTATCGCTTTGTTCTACATAATTGATAATTTCTGGATTTAGCTAGTATCTTCCTGCGTAAAAACTGAGAGGAAATAAGAGTTAAAATTTTCAGACATTTCC
Source organism: Cherax destructor (assembly GCA_009830355.1). Taxonomy (NCBI): domain Eukaryota; kingdom Metazoa; phylum Arthropoda; class Malacostraca; order Decapoda; family Parastacidae; genus Cherax; species Cherax destructor. Next base: position 167,883 of record WNWK01000673.1, read on the forward strand.
ATATCACTGTCAGTGATCTGACCTGAGTTACTGTTGAGTGGGCCAATTTTGTCCCTAATCTTACTTGCATATACCTGAAAGAAACCTTTTGGGTTAGTCTTCGAATCCCTTGCCACTTTAACGTCATAATCTCTTTTGACTTTTCTTATTCCCTTTTTTATTTCTCTCTTTAACTGAATATATTGATTTATTAACTGCCCCTCTCCTCTATATATGCCTCTCTCTTTTGACCAATGAGATGTTTTAATCTATTGTTTATCCATTTGGGATAATTTTTGGTTGATCTAATATAAAATACTGAGAGGAATTGACAAGGTGGACAGGGACAGAATGTTTCAGAGATGGGACACAGCAACAAGGGGTCATAGCTGGAAGTTGAAAACTCAGATGAATCACAGGAATGTTAGGAAGCATTTCTTCAGTCATAGAGTTGTCAGGAAGTGGAATAGTCTGGAGAGTGATGTAGTGGAGGCAGGATCCATACATAATTTTAAGGAGAGGTATGATAAATCTCATGGATCAGGGAGGTAGTGGACGTCGTAGCGAGCAGCGAAGAGGCGGGGCGAGGAGCTATGAATCGACCCCTGCAACCATAAATAGGTGAGTACAAATAGGTGAATACAGACACACACACACACTCTCTAAGAAATTAATTGAGGAAACATTTCGCCACAAGCGGCTTCTTCAGTCCTTCAATGAAGACTTTTTTAAGTCCAAGAGCCGAAGGTACCACTCATAGCGACACGTTTCCTCAATGAATATCTTGAATTGCGCATATGTGTCTCTCTACATAATTATACAGACGTTTCATCCTCGTGTTCTGTCTCTCAAGAAAACTTTAGAGGTTTGTAATAACTGATCAGGCTCCATTTTATCATATTTTAGGACTATAATTAGCGAAAACAAAGACCCAAAGGTAAACAAGCAGTCGAGAATGTATAAACGAGTTCCATGCCTTGGTAAAGTAAGAATAATTCATTGAATAGTTTTGTTATACACATATTTGTATTGTGGTTCGATTGTTGTAAGACTTTAATGGGTTCTTAAGTGTTTTGTTTTTAAGTGAGGATGTGTGTAACTTCTGGTGTATGTAAGTGTGAATGTGCGTTGCTTCCAATGTTTTTAAGTAAGGATGTTCGTAACTAGAGCTGTTTGTAAATGTGGATGTGTGAAACTTTGGGGTTCGTAGGTGTGGATTTGTCACTTGGGAGTTTACAAGTGTGGGTGTGTGTAACTTGAGGGGCTTGTATATGTGGATGAGTGTAACTAGAGATGGGGGGATGTTTTAAGTTTTTTTTTTAAGTGTATATGAGTAACTTATGGCATACGTAAACTGGAAGCCACCTTCATTTGGTTAACTTTTTATCTGTTTACAAACCTCATCGATATTAGTTTGTAATTCAGGTATCAGGTTCTCCTGTCCTCTTCTGTGAACAGTGTTCTGGAATGACGTACTGCCGCCACTATAGAAGATAAAACACATTACAGAGCAAGCTTTTATTGGGACAACGCTTCCCTGTGTAGAGCTTTATCAATCATGACTCGTGCAAACCATAAATAGCATTAATAAAGAAACTCTCTCACAGGAACCATTCCTTATGAAGAGTTCTCAGAGTCCTCAGTGAGGCGAGGCGGCGGCTCAGAATCTTAATGCTCGCTTATTCACGATTCTACCGTCGGTGGTTAACAATTTTAATCAGTTTCTTAATAAGAACGATTATCAAGTGTTGTTACTGTTCGAATGAAATATTTGTATTTATATGTCAGTGTCCTGTTTGCATTTTCGTTTCGTGTCACTATGTCAGTTTCGTGTCAATATGTCTGTTATGTTAATTATGTCAGTTTCGTGTCAATTCGTCAGTTTAGTGCCACTGTGTCAGTTTCCAGCCAAAGTTAAACGATTTCAAATTTGAAAATAAAATGTTTCATAGGTAAAGTTAAAATATTTTAGACTCACTCCAGATAAAAAAAAAATATCAAAATGTTTCAGCAAAAAAAAAAAAAAACATTTCAATGCTAAAATCTAAACGTTTCAAAACCACACAGAAAAATCTTTAAAATCATAAGTCAAAATATTTTAAAGCCAAATTAGCTTTTGCATCTTCACGAGGAGCGATAAATCCTACGGGTAAACTACACGAGTAACAAGGTGGAAAAAGTCACAGCAAACCTCCTCCACCTTCCTGCGTTACGACCCAAGGTGAGTAATGCTGATGCGCCTTCCCAGGAGGGTAACCTCGTGGGGTGGAAAATGGATTCAGTGCCACCGTGGATCACTCTCGTTTATTAAGGAGAAACGACAACAACAGCCACGACAAAGAGCGGTGTAGATACAAACAGGTTTTTCGATACGATCCCCAGAAGAAATATAACTCTGCAATCTAGAAGGCTTTGTAAGAAGTGAATGTGAGTGATTGGCAAAAATTGATGGGCCTGGAAAAATTTTACTTTATTGAGATTGTTTCGCTATAAGAAATGGGAAGCGATCTTATCATCCCTTGCGTTTATTTATTTGTTGCTGTTGTTTTTGCTGTCGATATTATGTTTGTGTTCCGTGTTCGCAGTAATGGTGTTAGCAGGTTGGTATTGTAACACCTGCAACTGAATCGAATAGCGTACTGAAGTGAATATCGAATTTATTGTATTATTATTATTATTATTATTATTATTATTATTATTATTATTATTATTATTATTATTATTGCTGTTGTTGTTGTTGTTGTTGTTGTTGTTGTTGTTGTTGTTGTTATTGATATGTTTCGTTCGCTGCGAGATCCGAGAAAGGTATCCCAGCTTTGCGTTACCCAAGCAACGTACAGGGTACCCAAGCAACGTACAGGGTACCCAAGCACCCTGTACGTCAATACACGCGAGGAAACAATCCTGCAGAGAGCAACTTAAGTTTCTAATGCAATTAAACCTGTGAAGCGAATGAGGTTTGATATTCACACGTTATCACAAGAGGATTAATATCCGAGTTTCTTCATTGAAAATGGCAAATTAGGACATAACACAAGTCAAAACTAATTTAAACCATCCACTAAGAAACACAAACATAGAAGCTAAACTGAAGAGGCATTCTGTTTTTATGTCACAGAGAGCAATATCCTAACATACACCAGTAAATTGAGTTTGAAGTCACTTAAAAGTGGCATTCTCAACTTATGAGCATTGAAAGGTGAAGCCCATTAGATGAGGCACTCAGAAATTGTTGCATGAACACCAATATTTCAGTTTTCCCAGTTTCTTACAAACTGCAAATTGGGACTAACACATGCCAAAATCAATCCTAACTTTTCCTTAAATAATATTTTCTAATCCTTAATTATTAAGTAATTAAGTATGCATGACAGTAAGTAATTAAGTACATACCATGCACATATTTTCTGTTTTCTTTTACATTGGGCTTCAAGACACACGGGTCATAGGCACTGTGAATTGTTTTATTAGAAGAGACAGTCTCTAAGTTAATCACAATACCGTGACTGGAACAATACACAAATAACCCGCACATAGGAGAGAGGAGCTTACGACGACGTTTCGGTCCGACTTGGACCATTTACAAGTCACAGAGTGTGACTGTATGTGCGGGTTATTTGTGTCTAATTTGATTAATAAAATTGGCATTTTAAAACTTACACCACCTAAAAATCAAGGCGAAGCTTCCTTTGAAGAAAGTACATCAGCACTAAAAAGTTAAAGCTATGAAGAAGAGTCATTCTCCAGGTAGAGCACAGAATCCAATAAAATGTTCACTTACGCAGCCTAAAGCCAAGAAATGTATCATCCATCACATAAGATGCATCAGCCTTTGCAGACTGATGCTGTTCTCAACTGTTTTATATTACTCGGAGGAAAGCGATAAACTAGTAGGAAGTTTATAGCACCTGTTGAACGAAAGATATACAGATTCGATTCAAGAAAAGACAGGATCAGTTCAGTTCCTTGGCTCGAGAGTCCATCATCATCATCAAATGAAAAATAATGGAATGATGAAAAATAATACTATACCATTTCGAGATTAAAAGTAGCAAATTGGTACCTACACACTTCTAAGTAGTATACAACAGGGTTGAAATACTGAAGACCAAAATACTGAAGAACAAAATCTGTGAATGAATGACCTGTGTAACATTGTCCACTGGGTACCCACACAATGGACAAGTGACCTCTTGTCCTCTCCAACACTTTGGAGAGACTGGTCGCACTCTTATTGACAGATTCACACTTCTTTACATATAAAATGGGGAAATCTACGCCTATATACTTGAATATCACTCTTCGCCGTCATCAAATTAGGTAGTGCCTTTATTTAATGTTTGAGACTATTATACCGTTGAGTGTTTTGGAAGTTGCTGCAGTCATTCCAAGATGCTGGGAATGGGTTCAACAATTTTGGTCATAGGTCACCTGCACGTGACATTTGTTCCAAAAATCTGGTCCTAGTTACCGTACAAAAGCATTGAAATTTGAAACTCATCGGATGAGGCTTTCTCGTATTATGAGCGAAACAAACGCGAAAAGTTGAAAGTCAAAAAAAAAAAAAAAATTCTGGCAACCACTTAAAGGTCTCCCATCGGGGATACCTAATTATTAATTATTATTATTATTATTATTA